>JZKD02S1778432.1:562489-579857 GCA_000966675.3 Picea glauca | reverse complement strand
AAGCTGAATATATTACAAACTTCTTACAAAAATAGTTCCAACTACATACAAAATCAGACTCACAATCAAACTCTTACAAACATAGCCATACTCATATCTTGACTAAGAGAACTCATAGTGAACCCACTTAATGAAAAACAATCAACAAAAACAACCTTATCTGTGTTGCAGCTACTCCCTTTTTGTTTCCTTCTCTACTCTCGCACTCTCCAACTTTCATCTTTTCTCAACTCGCTCTACTGATTGCCAGTCCCTTTGGAGTCGTGGTGGTCTTAACTAGCTTGCCAACTCACTCCTTAACTTCTCCACAATCTCTCGTGCTGCAAGAATTAATCATTCAAAAATATTTTTGGAAGATCCTCTTCTTGATTTCAACGTGCATGTGGTAACTTCTTTTTTTCCCAGCATGCATAGTGGAACTCGTACTGGCCCATGTGCCTTACTTCATTCATTACACAACTGTTGGTGTGTACACAAAATTGTAGTCCTCACACAACTGTGTTTGCGTGTGGTGCAATATTTATCCCAAAACTTTGGGTGCTAATAATGATATTGGATCTTTTGATAGTATTAAGAATAGAACAATTAAACAACTAAGTTATTAGTAGTTTTAATTTTATTTTATTTATATATATGATTAATCAACTAAAGCACTTACAATTTTAAATTTTGATTTTATTTGCAAACATGATTGAATAGTGAAACAATTGGTAGTTTTAATTTGTATTATATTTTTAAATATGATTGGAGGTTGAAGGGTTCATACTCCAAAGGAATTTTTCCTCTATTCTTTAATACTATATTAAAACCACATAGTACATGGTAAGTTTGAAATATTTTCTTCAATGCATATCTTCATTTGACTTTTACACGACAGGCTGAATCATCAAAGGTTGAATCATTTGATGGATGTCCATACCTTGTAGACAATTTATTTTTGGGTTGGTGATTTTGCATATGACAATTTATCTTGCATTGTTGCATTTTAATATATTAAATTATTTGTATATATTAGATTATTTGTTAGGTTCATTTTTCCATCATCCATCATTAATTGGTGCATTTGAATATTAGAATATTTGTTAGGTTCGTTTCTCCATAATTAATGTTGTTTGTTGTTTGAGAATCAATTGTTTGAATCATTTGATGGATATCCATACGTTGTAAAACAATTATCTTTGGGCCAATGATTTTGCATATGAAAACTTATCTTGCATTGGTGCATTTGAATATATTAGAATATTTGTTAGGTTCATTTTTCCATCATTCATCGCATTTAATATTAAAATATTTGTTAAATTCATTTTTCCATCATTAATGTTGTTTTAGAATTAATTATGTTATGGAAGTTATTCAAAAAAGATATAACTTAATGTATGTTTTAAAGTTTTTTTTTTAAAAGTATTTTATGATTCGGAAACTTGGCAAAACCAAAATTACATATAATTGACAAGATCTTATATTCCAAACTTTCAACAAGGATCGTTAGGTTAAGGGTTATCCATTCATGTAAATAATGTGCACCATGGAATGTAATGTTAGTCTATTTCATAACTSTTTACAATAGGTATTAAAGCAACCATTATAAGAGGATTATAAATACAATTTATGTATTTCTCTTTTCAATTATTATTTAAAAATTAATTTTATCAATATTTTTATCGAACACTTCCACGTAACCTCTTCTTTACATGTCCAATTTTATACATATAATTGAGTATAATTTTCATTCAAGTAAATTTGTTTAATAAAAAATAACTATTAAATAATTTATTTATTTTTAAAATTTATATCAATAACTAACATTTATAATCTTTGATATGTATTAAAAATGATATCCAAGTCTTGCGTGTTGTCTATCTATTTTACAAAATTATTATTTTTTGTTATTTAAAATTAAATTTTGAATGTAGAAATGGATTCAACATGCTCAAAATCCTTCTGGGGCATTAAGATTACACATAAATAATCACTTAAATTTGTGAATCTAACAATTTCTCGTTGGATTTTGAGCTAGGGCACTATGATTACACATAAATAATTACTCAAATCTACTGATCTAACAATTTCTAGCCGGATTTCGAGCAATTATCCCCAAAAAATATTGTCGAAGAAAAACCATAATGTAGAATGTTTAGACTACAACCCATTTATCTCGCTAAGTTTACCTTGAAAGAGAAGCATGCGAAACCTAGATTACCTTGAAAGACAAGCATGTGAAACCAGAGAAAAAGATAAATATTTTAATAAAAATAAGAATCAATCAAACATAACACTAAGTTCTATTGTTAAATTAGTTAATTTCCCACCCTATTTTTTATTAAAATATAATTATAAAAAAAAGTATGAACATTAAATCTCACATGTAATTCAATCATACCATAATTCTTAACATTTCAATCGTATACCTATTACAATCATAATTCTTAACATTTCAATCGTATACCTATTACAATCTTAATTTCTTATAGACCATTTCTCGCTCGCTGTGGCTTTTGTTATTACAAAAGCACTATTTTACTTCTTTGTTTAACTAACAACTCCATTTATTTCTCTAATTCATGATATTAAATTATTTTAACACTCGTTCCAATGTCCAATTATTTTTAGGGAAAGATATACAATCCAAAATATGAAAGACTAACCATTTTGGCTAAACGACAGTTCTTTTTCTTTTTATACAATTCTTTTTTATATGAGTAGCATCATCTTCGACCTATTTGTAGGAAAATAGTGTTGGATTACTAAGAGGTTGGGGGGGGGGGGGTAAATAAGTAATAGATAAATAATCCCTTTTATCCACAAAATGCAAGTGTTATATCAATGTAGCATTATCATCCAATAGTTCCAGAGTAAATAAACAATGAACAGATGAACAATCATACACATACACAATACACCGATGTTTTTACGTGGAAACCCAAAGTGGGAGAAAACCACAAAATGCTTTTTCTTATATGTCTTTAAAAATTACATTCATTGGAAGCACCAAATTTCATTGTTTTCCAGCTACAATTGGAAGGAGGCTCCAACCCCCTAGTTTCTCAGGCTACAACCTGAAGGAAGCTCCAACCCGAGGGAAGCTCCAACTCTCCAATTCATTGGCTACAACTATAAGGAGGCTACAACCACCTATGTTCTCTGGCTACAACCGGAAGGTGGCTACAACCACCTGTCCTTGCCCCATTCAACCGCCCTGACGTAGAAGTAGAATGATGGAATCACTACCACACTATCACTGTGAGATATACTGCTATAAACCTGTACCAATCCACCTGTAAAAAATTGTATCAATACCTTGTGCTAACATGTACCATACATCAACTTGTACCTCAACATATACCATAAACAAATGTATCAACCATGCACCAAAACTATACAAATAACCTATCACAATAATCTATCCAAACAACTTGTAATCAACCTGTACCATAAACAAGTGCATCAACCATGAACCAACATGTACCTCAACTTGTACCATCAACGAGTGCATCAACCATGCACCAAATATGTACCAATCATGCATCAAATACACATAAACTATGACTCATCAAGATGTAYCGACATCATCAACTATACACCTCATGTATGTGCCAACTCATCAACTACTTGTCTCAACCATGTACCCAACATATACCTCAACCAAAATCCCTCATCAATTTCATCATCCAGATCTGATTTGTAACTCTGTAATAGACCTGGTGTATATGACCACATACCTGCAAACCTTCCTTAACTTTAACAACAAGAGACTAGCATTTTCATCAAACTTTACTTTAGTCTCACATGACTAATTTTGGATTAGTCAACAACCCTAAATTGTAATAATCATAAATATGTACCTGTAATGAATAAAGATATGAAAATAGTACACAATGTTCTTCAGTATATTTTATGCAATTCCTCCATGTTTCACTACTTGGAACCTCTCAGAAAAGGTTCCACCAACCTTTGGCTGGAAGGTTTGGACCTTTTTAATCAGTTTGGCTATTTTAGATGACTGTGTGTAGAAGGAATCTTTGTGATTTTCCACAACCTTGTCGACTTGCTTCTGTTGTATAGAAGGTGCTTGGGCCGAAGCTGTGGTGGTTGCAGTATCCTTCTGTTCACCTTTTGAACAGATTGTAAAGAAGATGAATTTTGCAGTATGAGATACTACCTTACAACAATGTTTAGGTGGGGCAGTAGTTGGAACTACCTCTGGTATTCTGTAGAGATGACCCCCCAGAGTAACAATGACACTACAGGGTCAAGACTCATAGAAAACATGGCGTTTCCACATATATGGCTGGCCAAAGAGAACATCACAAACATCCAGTGGGTCAACATCACATAATACCTCATCCTTGAAGGGCTAGATGCCGTATGACAATCGACGTTGCTGGTTGACACGAAGATATCGTCCTTTCCGAAGCCACCCGATGTTGTGTGGCTGCAGGTGTGGTGTTGTCGACAACTCAACTGTTTGACGACCTCTGCTAAGATGAGGTTTTTTTGGCTTCCTCTATCAACAATAAAATGCAACGGGGTCCCCTTCACCCACATCTGTGAATGAAAAAGGCACTCCCCCTCTTCTGGATCTGTTGGCTCTTCTGGTTGAATTGTTGCGGTCACAACAATAACAGTGGGGTCTGCGTTGATGATCTGTCTTTTACCAGTATTTTCAGAATAAGATTCTGAATTAGGGTTTGGCTCCTTATCTTTAATCTCGGCCACCAATGACTATTTTCAGTGACATTCATCGGTGTTGTGCTAGGGGATTTTTTGGAAATCACATCATTTTCCGATGTCCTTCTTTGTCTTCCCGTGACCCTTCTTTTCCTGTTGTTATCACTCCAAGAAAATCCTTAGGGTTGTAGACTAAGAATGCTTGGTAACTTAAGAATATAATGTGTAGGTATGCTTGGAACAATGGGATCACTCAATGATTAATGTAATAGACAACTCATCATACATTCAAATGAAACAATGCTTTTAGAAAACAATAATCATACCAGATATTTTTTAAAGGGGAGGATGAAGAATACTAATCTTGATTGACAAATACAACTAGGTGTAGGGGTTAATGCAAGGTAATAAGAAATCCTTCACTTCAAGTCTATGAGCTTAATAAAGAGATGACAGTCTTTAAAAGCTAAGATAAACTGAAATAAAGTACAGAAACAAGATGCATGAATATTTTTGATATTGAAAGCAAAAGGAGACTGTAATTTCTATTATCCAATAAGAGTCTATACCGTAGCCAAAATGTATTCCCAGTTTGAACCCTTATCTCTTAGAAAATATAGGCATTTATAGCCTTTTACAATCAGTTTTTAAGATCCTGAAAACTTGGATCTGTATCTAAAAATAGAAAATAAAACTAACTAAATGCAATYGATAAACAAAGACTAGTTCCTAGAACTCRAACTRTMTTCTATATCAATCTTTGACATMTGTACTTCATCAKCTTYAGGACTCTGTTRTGTCATGGAARGGTAAAGRMACYTGTCTTCTRTAGMTGGACTYCTTYAATTAACCATAATCGAAACTTTAGKTGACCAATTTAGCATTTGGTCTTMAAAATCTCCAYGAATCTYTRATKCTGAGTGTTTCTTGAYTAAGTGGTTAATMCYTTGATRCTCTYAAACCYCTTTTAAATACTTGAAAATTRCCTTGCTCYAGCTTTAGCTTTCAAAAATTTCTTTTTKTGCTTTCACCAGCTAATTCRCCTTAYGATCYRCTGGTTAGCTGGTGAAAGTTCTGCCTTTCACCAGCTAACTGGTTGTAAATTTACCCTTTGCGCTGGTGAAAGTTCTGTCTTGGCCAAAAAGGAAACTTCCACCTCCAAAACTGTTGTTTTATCAAAAACTTAGTGTGCCTTTGATTTATCTCCCTGCATATTCATAACAACCTGGGCTAGTACTTGTAGATCTGGATGCGACTTATGCTTCTGCTTCAATTTCTTAATTTTCCTCTTAAGGCATTTTTCTAACCACCATAAACTGTTATAATCTTTTGTGTTTTTCTTCTTTCTCTTTTTGTCTTTGACACTCTCACGAGCCAACTTCTCAAATGCTGCATTTGTCTCTGCGAAATTGTCAGACATAGATTTGTATCTTGCCTTGATTACTCTTTCCAAAACCTCCTGTTGAGCAATCACTTCCTTTAGTTGCTTAATTTTTTGTGATTTCTTTGAATTTTTGCTCTTTGATGTTTCACCTTCATCAGTGGGAGTAAAAGTCTCACAGTCCTGTGCAAATTCCATGGAGTGTTCAGGGCTTTTAATGGTTGGACTTTCATCTTCTTGCTTTGGCTCTATTTCTGAGTCTGTGTATGGTAGATTTAGAATATTTGTCTTCTTTACTGTAGGTTGCTCTGAAGTGGTTTCAAAATCTAATTTTTTCTTTGATATTTGAGACTTTATGCTAGAAATCCTATCCTATGGTGGTATTGGAAGAGTTCTCCTCCTCCTTGAGCTGCCCTGAGGAGTTAATTGATTTTTCCTAGATTTCTTCTGCTCATTCATGGGCTGAGTTTGGGTTTCAAAGCCTTCCCAAAAAAGAAAATGTTGCCAAGTCCTTCCTCTTTGTCTTAGTTCTTCTAGGATTATCAATTTGATTAGGCCAAAATGACAAAGAGTTTTTTTCATACTTAGAGGTTCAACCCTAATCTTTTTACATACTTTGGTTAGGCTTTTGTGAAAGAAGAAAGGTAAATTCAGGAGAGTTTTCTCTGTGAAATGATCTAAGAGCTTGAAATGATATAACATCAGCTTGTCATACCTGCCTTTTGAGGTTATATAGAGTTGAATGCCTTTGAATAGGTCTTGCCATTCTTCCTCCAAATGAGAAACTGACATGCTTTTCTTCCATGTGACATTTCTAAATTTTGCCTTAAGATATGCTTGAAATTGAGATTCTTGGTTGCTGTTGTCTTAAACCATCTCTGGCTTGATCTAGGTAAGCTGGTTGCTGTGGCAATGGTGGCTTCATCAACTATCATTTCTAAAGAACCCACACTGGATTTGTTTCCATCATACGATTTAGCAAACGCTTCAGGTGTTGTTTGGTGGCAACCATTTTGTAACTTTTCAACATAACCCATGCAGCCTGCGTCTGAGAAACGTTTTTGCACCTCTGGATGTGTCTGTAAAAAATACATGTCTAATTCTTTCCTCAGTAATGAACCACTTCGTTTCCTTGCCATCTGTAACTCGAACCTCAGACAATTTTGCAAACAATGTCACTGTATTTTCCTGATTGAGCCAAGGTTTAACGCTGGTGAAAACTCTCGGTGTTGCTTTTCAAATGTGAAACCATAACATATTTCCTGTGAACAATGAGTGTTGAAAATATGAAGTGTCGATTTGATGTCGCTGACTGAGTAGTATTTCTCCTTTACCTGTGACGATGAATGTGAATTTGTCATCTCCAACGCCATCATTGTTTGAAGCATGAATTCACGAACACGATCCGCTATGATATCCGATTTAGACGTGCATAACAGAATCCTCATCATCATTTTCTTTCACCAGCGCCTCATAATGATTATGTGATGTGTGTCGAGTGTGTCATCTTTTTGATTTCTGAAATCGTGGAGGAAAAACACGTGTTTCATGCTTTCACCAGCTAACTGTCTGTAGGAAAGTACTCCTTAACTATTGAAACTCGCCGCTTTCACCAGCTAATCATCAACCTTGCAACATGCGTTCTCTGTTGAAAATATTTTCATGAAATTTTATAGAAAAGACCTTTATGGATCAACTTATTTCTAAGGTATGAATTTAAAACCTAAGTTTTGACACTAGAAGAAATTAAAAACAAATGGAGAAAACTACAGATGACCATGCTATCATCTACAAAATGAAACCATAACGACTGATTCATTTTGGGAGCTAACATTTGGCTCCAACTGGGATGGATACCTCCCTGTGAGGTCACCAAGAACCTAGTTAGACTCAGTATCCTTTATTACAATTCAAAAATTTGAAAAATGGTTTTGCTCAGTACCATTGGGCATAGAGTTATTCAAGTGATAAAAACAAAGAAAACATAACTGAAAAGAATATGTACAAGTAAAACATGGCTTTAAGAAAAACCTTATGAAAAATAGGTCTTTAGAAAGCGCCCATTGAAAGGGCCACCTGCTACTTCCTTGCCTGCAAGATTTTGGAGAACAAAGGTATTGTTCTGCTGAATTGCTGTTATGACGAAAGGACCTGCCCAGAGAGAATCAAATTTGTTGTGTTTCCCCTTCTCTTGCCTTGCTGCATCCCATTTTAAGACTAGTTCCCCTGTTTTGAAAATATTTGTTTTGACTTTCTTGTCGAAAATCTCCTTCATCTTTTCTTGGTGTAATTCTGTCTTTTCTAGAAGTTGCTCTCTATCTTGCTACAACTCTACCAGATTATGAATTCTTCGAGTTAAATCACTTGGTTTAGAGTTAGTTTCTTGTAAAAAATTTGCAACTGGCAGTGCAAGTTGAACATGAAATATGGCTTCAGTACCATATACCAACTTGAAGGGGGATGTACCAATTGACTTTTTATTTGTAACCCTGTCAGCCCATAAAGCAAATTTTAGCTTGGAATCCCAGCCCCTGGTATTTTGTTCAAGCAACTTCTTTATAATTCTGACTAAACTCTTATTCGATGACTCAGCTAAGCCATTTCCTTGTGGATAGTAAGCAATGGAATGTACTAGTTGAAATCCCATCTCTTCACATAGTTTTACCAAGTGTTTATCTTTGAATGCAACAATGTTATCAATGACTATTCTCTTAGGGCAACCAAATTTGACAAATATGTTTTCTTGCAGAAAATTAATGATGACAGTATGATTGGCATTCCTGGTAGGAATAGCCTCAATCCACTTTGTAAAATAATCGGTGGCAACAAGGATCCATCCGTGCTGACTGCTAGAAGGCGAATGAATCTCACCTATGACGTCCAGACCCCATTGCTGGAAGGTACCTGTGACCATTATAGGTCTGAGGGGAAGATATTTCAGTTGTTGTTTGCCTTCAAATATTTTTCACTTGTCACATGTTCTCACAAACTCACACACATCTAAAAATAAGGATGGCCAGTAATAACCAGATCTTAAGATTTTATGTGCGGTAGTCTTCCAATAGTGATGTCCTCCGCATTCACAATTATGGAACTCAATCATGACCTTAGCTGCTTCCTCTTGGTTTATGCACCTCAATAATAAACCTATTGGATTTTTCTATAACAATAAGTTGCCATTGATGCATAAATTCATGGCTTTGAGCTTTAAATCCCTTCCTTGTGTTTTTTTCAAATCTGAAGGGACTGATAAAGTTTGTAGAAAATGAATAATGTGACTGTACCATTTTCAATTAGCTAGGTGAGCTGAGACCTACATTTCCTCACTTCTTTTATCCTCTAAAGACTGAACATTATCTGCATTAACACTTACCAAATTTATTTTGACCAGTTTACAATTCTCTTCTGCAAGGAGTTTGGCAAGGCCTTGACCTTTCACAAGTTTTGTCGGTTTAATTTCAACATCAAATTCAATTAATTTTTCTATCCACTTACTCCTTTTCCCATCTATGTCGGGTTGTATAAGCACATCTTTAACTGAACTGGAAGGTATGTAAGCTATTACCTTGGCTTGAAGGATGTAAACTCTGAAAGCTTTTAATGACTTGATGAGTGCATATGCTTGTTTCTCCAATAATTCGTACTTCACCTCTGCATCCCTCAAGACTTTATTGAAGAAGGCAACTGGCTTCTCATGATCATCAACATTTCTCTGCAAGAGTGCTGCTGCAATTGTATCTTTTGAAGAAAATGAAAAGATATAAAATTCCTTGGTGAAGTCGGGGCTGATTAAAATAGGGGCTGCCATAATGGCTTCCTTGATAGCATTGAATGAGTGTTTGGCTTCTTTAGTCCATTTTACTTCAGAGTTCTTTCTTAACATAGAAGTGATATGCTTTGTGAGTTTTACAAAGTTTGCTATAAACCTCCTGATAAAGTTTATAGTCTTAAGGAAAGACTGAATGTCCTTCTTTGATCTAGGAAGAGACAAATTTTTAATTGCTTCTACTCTTTTTGGGTTGACCTTCACCCCATCAGCTGAAACAATATGTCCAAGTAATTTCCCTTCCTTAAGTGCAAAATTTGATTTTTTTGGATTAAGAGAAATGCCATACCTTCGACATTTTAAGAATGTCTTTTTTAAGTGCTGCAAATGATGTTCATGGCTGCTAAAAAAAACAATGATATCGTCAAGATATATCAGGATGAATTTGTCTTTCTCCCCAATGAAAGCAATGTCCATCGCCCTTTGGAATGTCGCTCCTGCATTCATCAATCTGAAAGGCATCTTTTCATACATAAACATACCCCATGGAGTAGTAAAGGTAGTCTTTTCTCTATTGTCTGGATGGACAATGATCTAGTTGTATCCAGAAAACCCATCAATAAAAGAGATCACCTTTGATCCCGACACCTTCTGCAAAATATGTTCCATTTTGGGCAGCGAGTAGTTGTCCTTCCTAGAGCACTTATTCAAATTTCTGAAATCCACGCAGAGTCTGATCTCTCCATTCTTATTTTTGACTGGCACAATATTTTCAATCCATTCTGAATATCTGAGAGGTATGATAATGCGGGCATCCAATAGTTTCTTGATTTCTCTTTCCATTGTAGGCAACAACAAAGGATTAAAGGATCTAAGTTTTTGCCTAAATGGTTTGGTATCTTTGTTCAAGGGGATCTTGTGCTGAATTACCTCTGTGTCGAAAGTCTTCAAGTCGTCATATTACCAAGAAAAGATGTCAGCAAACTCCTTTAGCAATTCACCATAATCAACCTTTTGTTTTTCAGTCAAATGTGAAGCTAAGTTGACATTTTTAGGATTTTGTTCGCTGGCTACATTATACTGCAAAACTTCTGAAACTTTTTCCCCCTTTTCCAATTTGACAGCTACATCATTGTTATCAAAAATATTTTCTAAAGGGACCAAACCTTTAGGAATTCTGTCGGTGGATAGATGTACTATTTCATGTGCTGCGATTTTGCTTCTGAATTTTGGCTTCTTAGTTTCATCATCATGCTCATTCTCCTGATCAATTTGCAAATCTGCAAACTCATCTATTACAACAAGAAATCTAGTGAGTTCGACATCATCCTCGAAAACCTTCCATAATTTTACATTATCATGGAGGGATGGCCTATACTTAACTTGAATTTCGTAATTCAATTTATGAGGCAAAGGAGGTATAAAAGCACAGGCTGACACAACTAATGAATCAACCAATTCATTCATTGCTCTGGTTACATATGAAATTTTGAAATCTACAAAAGTATGAATCGCCCTCAAAACTTCGTCTCTATATGCTTTCAACCTGACATGTTTTGCTTGAAAGGACTTATTTACTTGCTGAATGATTAAATCTGTGTCTCCGAATACATGTAATCTTTTAATCTCCATCTCTTTGGATGCATTTAACCCCAGAAGTAGTCACTTTAAAATCAAGTTTAAAGGACAAATGAGAAGTTTTCTTTGAAGGGGAAGTCAATACCACCCCTGCTCCTGCTGATTGTTTGGTACAAGCACCATCAAAGAACATGGTCCAAAGATCGTCCTCTGCTGCTTCTGTGGACTGAACTGCGGTCTTTCTAAGTAGCAATGCATCTGGTAATGAATCATCAATTTGTAAAATACAAGATCCCATACCTGTGTCGATAGAATAGATAGGATGATTGGATGGATTTTTTTTGTCACTGATTACATATACCAACTGTGATTCCTTGTATAACCTTCTGTTTACCCCCCCAAAAATAGGGATATTAGCGTAGGAGAGATCCATTTGAAGAGTGCCACCTAGCCTCTTCATCCATGATCTTGATAACAAACATCCAAATTTAGGTGGTATGTCTGCCACTACTATATCCGTAACCATAGTTTTCATGGATGCTTGGGTTAAAGTTACAGCCAAGTCCTTGATCATTCCGAGACATTTGAATTTTCAAGAGTCAAAAGAGAAAAGATCATGGTAAGACTTGGTGATCTCTAGCCCAAGCTCATCCATGATCGCCTTTGGCATTAAATTGTGAGAAGCATCGGAGTCCAACAAACAGTTATGTAATGTTTTCTCATGAATATTTAGAGAGATGTAAAAAGGAGGACAACTTTCATCTCTATCTTCTATCATTTGGCCTAGAGTAATGGTTGGCTTTTCATCATATATGTTGAGAATATCAACAGAAGGGGATATAGATTTGGGATCCAGAGTTTTGAGGATATCTTTTTTGAACATTTCATTTTTCATTAACTCAACTAGAGGAATGGGAATTTTAATTTTCTGTATTTCAGCCTCAAAATTAAAAGAATATGGGACTTTATCATAGACTTTTACCTCATTTAAAGGAGCATTTTGAATGCTTTTTTGTTTAATAGGGGTCTGAATTTCTAGAATTTGTTGCTTGACAGGGGAAATAGTCTTCTTGGGAGGAGCTGATGCTTTTGCTTTTGAGGGATCTGTTTGCTGATTCTCTGATGTATGATCTTTTTGCTTAACAGGGGCCGTGCTATTTTCGGGAGAGGCTGGTGTGTTTTTTTGGGCAATATCAGACTTAGATCGAAGATTATATCTGTTCTTATCTTCTGTCGTAAAAATTCCATCATCGACAAAATTATCCTCTGTCTGTTCAGTCATCAATGCCTCTTCATAGTCGTGTTGTGTCAGATAAGATTTCCCTGCTTCTTCTCCAACACGGTGAATATTATCTTCTCCATATTCTTGATAATCACCTTCATCTTCATCCATCACGACATTATGAAGAGGATCCTTTATTCTTTGATCTTCAGTGGATTCTTTTCTCTTTGCAAAATCTGCGTTGGATGATTATTTCTTCTGAAGTTGTTAGGATTTTGATTTGGGTTCCTACTTGCATAATCATAAGTGCCCCTTCCCTTTACAGGATGCTTATTTTCAATCTTAAGCTTAGATATCTCAGAGGTTAGAGACTCTAACATCTTATCCATTTTATCTAACTTTGGGTCAACACTTGATGAAGAAGAAGCTTCATTTCTTGGCCTTCTCCTATTAGAATTTCCCTTTAGCTTTTGAGAGGCTAAAAAATTTGATTCCACCTCAAGGGAAACATCCTGCATCAAATATAGTGTAGGTGACCTCCTTTCTCTCAAAAATAAACAAAAATCTGAGTTGAAAGAATCAGAATATGTGATTTTGGTAGAAGCATCTGAAGGTTTTATCTCTGCTGGTATTTCACTGTACATCCGGTTAAACCTTTTAATGAAATCAGAGACTGAATCACCATTTTGTTTCCTTAGATTTCCAAATTCTATGGTATAGTATACAAAATCTCTTCTATCACCCCAGTGTTTCAAGAAGGTATCATCCAATTGCTCAATTCCAGCTATGGAACCAGCAGGGAGTTCTTTGAACCATTTCCTAGCATGGCCATCTAAGCTTTGGACAAAAACTTGTGTCCAAACATCTTCCTCCTCAATAGTAAGGTTTTCAGCATAACTGTAGAAATCCTCAATATGTTCTTCAACAGACACATCACCTTCACCTGTGAATTTGGGCATATACTTCTGATAGTCTCCTGTTGGCATAGCTGATACTGGGTTTGAAAATATAAGTGGTGCATACCTCGCAACTAGGATTTGTTGCATCTTAGTCAAAGGAGGTGGTGCAACCACAATGATCAAGGGTGAGAAAGGTGATAGTTTCTCTTTTGAGTCTTCAACACTGGGGGAATTTGAAGGAGGTGAATCTTCTAATGGGAAAGAGGTCTGATATGAGGCTCTGTAAAAATTTGCAAGCTGTCCAGCTAAGTTTTCTTCACCTTTAGCAGACAACTCTTGAAGAAGATGTTCAACAACAAGGAGGCTAGTATAAATGTTTAAATGATCTTCTTTCTGCTGTGAATGAAAAGACTCAAGAGAAGAAGAACTATGATTTCTTTCTAAAGTCTTGGATGGTTTTTCAATCAATTTTGAATCTGTCAATTTATCATCATTGCTATTTTTCTGTTGATAAAAAGGAGTTTGTTCTTCTACAATAGCTACAATTGTTTTTTCATTAGCACTCTTGGAAAACAATTCAAATTTTTCTGTAGTAGATTTTCCAGAACTAAAGAGAGGATTACCTTCTGTATCTGATTTTGAAGCTTGACCCTGAATTGTCTTTCCTCTCCTGAGAATTAGTTCTGGATTGGGCACTGGTGTGGTAGGTGATTCTTGTGGATTCTGCCTAGTACTGATCCTCTTAGGAGCCAAGATGAACTTGTGGAGTCGCCAGATAGATTATTACAACCAATAAAATGTCTAATCTTTGTCTATCATCAAATATCAACTCTGTGTCGTATCCCAGGAAAGAAGATCTTAAATTTCATTTCCCTGGCAACGACGCCAATTTGTTATCACTCCAAGAAACTCCTTAGGGTTGTAGACTAAGAATGCTTATCAACTTAAGAATATAATGTGTAGGTATGCTTGGAACAATGGGATCACTCAATGATTAATGTAATAGACAACTCATCATACATTCAAATGAAACAGTGCTTTTGGAAAACAATAATCAAACCAGCTATTTTTTAAAGGGGAGGATGAAGAATACTAATCTTGATTGCCAAATACAACTAGGTGTAGGGCTTAATGAAAGGTAGTAAGAAATCATTCACTTCAAGTCTATGAGCTTAATAAAGAGATGACAATCTTTAAAAGCTAAGATAAACTGAAATAAAGTACAAAAACAAGATGCATGGATATTTCTGATATTGAAAGCAAAAGGAGACTGTAATTTCTATTATCCAGTAAGAGTCTATATAGTAGCCAAAATGTATTCCCAGTTTGAACCCTTATCTCTTAGAAAATATAGGCATTTATAGCCTTTTACAATCAGTTTTTAAGATCCTAAAAACTTGGATCTGTATCTAAAAATAGAAAATTAAATTAACTAATGCAATCGATAACAAAGACTAGTTCCTAGAACTCAAACTGTCTTCTATATCAATATTTGACATCTGTACTTCATCAACTTCAAGACTCTGTTGTGTCATGGAAAGGTAAAGGCACCTGTCTTATGTAGCTGGACTTCTTCAATTAACCATAATCGAAACTTTAGGTGACCAATTTAGCATTTGGTCTTCAAAATCTCCACGAATCTTTGATGCTGAGTGTTTCCTGACTAAGTGGTTAATCCTTTGATGCTCTTAAACCTCTTTAAATACTTGAAAATTTCCTTTCTCTAGCTTTATCTTTCAAAAATTTCTTTTTGTGCTTTCACCAGCTAATTCGCCTTATGATCCATTGGTTAAAGCTCTTCCTTTCACCAACTAACTGGTTGTAAATTTACCTTTTGCGCTGGTGAAAGTTTTGTCTTAGCCAAAAATGAAACTTCCACCTCCAAAACTGTTGTTTTATCAAAAACCTAGTGTGTCTTTGATTTATCTCCCTGCATATTCACAACAACTTGGGCTAGTACTTGTAGATCTGGATGCGACTTATGCTTCTGCTTCATTTTCTTAATTTTCCTCTTAAGGAATTTTTCTAACCACCATAAACTATTATAATCTTTGGTGATTTTCTTCTCTCTCTTTTTGTCTTTGACACTCTCACGAGCCAACTTCTCAAATGCTGCATTTGTCTCTGCGAAATTGTCAGACAGAGATTTGTATCTTGCCTTGATTAATCTTTCCAAAACCTCCTGTTGAGCAATCACTTCCTTTAGTTGCTTAATTTTTTTTGATTTCTTTGACTTTTTGCTGTTTGATGTTTCACCTTCATCAGTGGGAGTAAAAGTCTCACAGTCCTGTGCAAATTCCATGGAGTGTTCAGGGATTTTAATGGTTGGACTTTCATCTTCTTGCTCTGGCTCTATTTCTGAGTCTGTGTATGGTAGATTTAGAATATTTGTCTACTTTACTGTAGGCTGCTCTGAAGTGGTTTCAAAATCTAATTTTTTCTTTGATCTTTGAGACTTTATGCTGGAAATCCTATCCTCTGGTGGTCCAGGAAGAGTTCTCCTCCTCCTCGAGCTGCTCTGAGGAGTTAATTGCTTTTTCCTAGCTTTCTTCTGCTCATTCATGGGCTGAGTTTGGGTTTCAAAGCCTTCCCCAAAAAGAAAATTTTGCCAAGTCCTTCCTCTTTGTCTTAGTTCTTCTAGGATTATCAATTTGATCAGGCCAAAATGACAAAGAGTGTTTTTCATACTTAGAGGTTCAGCCCTAATCTTTTTACATACTTTGGTTAGTCTTTTGTGAAAGAAGAAAGGTAAATTCACGAGATTTTTCCCTGTGAAATGATCTAAGAGCTTGAAATGATATAGTATTAGATTGTCATGCCTGCCTTCTAAGTTTATATAGAGTTGAATGCCTTTGAACAGGTCTTGCCATTCGTCCTCCAAATGAGAAACTGGCATGCTTTTCTTCCAGGTGACATTTCTAAATTCTGCCTTAAGATATGCTCTGAAATTGAGATTCTTGGTTGCTGTTGTCTTAAACTAGCTCTGGCCTGATCTAGGTAAGCTAGTTGCTGTGGCAATGCCGGCTTCATCAACTATAATTTCTAAAGAACCCACACTGGCTTTGTTTCCATCATACAATTTAGCAAACACTTGAACTGTTGTTTGGTGGCAACCATTATGTAACTTTTCAACATAACCCATGTAGCCTGCAACTGAGAGACATTTTTGCACCTCTGGATGTGCCTATAAAAAAGATAGGTTTTCTAATTCTTTCCTCAGTAATGAACCACTTCATTTCCTTTCCATCTGTAACTCGAACCTCAGACAATTTAACCTCAGACAATTTTGCAAACAATGTCACTGTATTTTCCTGATTGAGCCAAGGTTTGGCGCTGGTGAAAACTCTCGGTGTTGCCTTTCAAATATAAAACCATAACATATTACCTGTGAACAATGCGTGTTGAAAATATGAAGTGTCGATTTGATGTCGCCGACTGAGTAGTACTGCTCCTTTACCTGTGATGATGAATGTGAATTCGTCATCTCCAACGCCATCATTGTTTGAAGCATGCATTCATGAACACGATCCGCTATGATATCCGATTTAGACGTGCATAACAAAATCCTCATCATCATTGGATTTCACCAGTGCCTCATAATGATTATGTGATGTGTGTCGAGCGTGTCATCTTTTTGATTTCTGAAATCATGGAGGAAAAACACGTGTTTCATGCTTTCACCAGCTAACTGTCTGTGGGAAAGTACTCCTGAACTATTGAAATTCACTGCTTTCACCAACTAATCATCAACCTTGCAACACGCGTTAGCTGTTGAAAATATTTTCATGAAATTTTATAGAAAAGACCTTTATGGATCAACTTATTTCTAAGGTATGAATTTAAAACCTAAGTTT
>JZKD02S1778432.1:550410-562479 GCA_000966675.3 Picea glauca | reverse complement strand
AAGAGTATGAGATTAAGGAATATGGATTACTTATGCATAAGAATAGAATTTATGTTCCTAGTTCCAAAGAACTTAGGGATTTGGTGTTAAAATAAATGCATAATGTTCAATATGTTGGACATCCCAGTTACCAGAAAACAATTGCAACAGTAAGAATCCAATTATTTGGGTCTAGAATGAAAAAAGGATGTTGCTGATTACATTGTCAGAGTTATGGAATGTCAGAGAGTAAAAGCTGAGCATAGACACCCAAAGGGTTTGCTTCATTCATTGCCAATTCTAGAGAAGAAATGGTAAGTGGTAATCATTGATTTTGTAACTAAATTTCCCAGGACAACAAGGAAACATGATTCCATAATGGTAGTTGTGGATAAATTGACAAATTATGCTCATTTTGTTCTTGTGAAAATGACTCATACAACAACTAATATTGTAGAAATTTACATGAGAGAAATTGCTAGGTTGCATGGGATACCTAAGGCAATTGTTTCAGACATAGACACAAAGTTTACTTCAAATTTCTGGAAGGGTTTATTTAAAGGATTTGGTACAAATATGAATTTGAGCACAACATACCATCCATAGTCAGATGGACAAACAAAAAGAGTCAAACAAGTAATTGAAGACATGTTGAGAATGTATGTGATGGATAAACCATCTAAGTGGGAATATTACTTGCATTTGGTTGAGTTTGCCTATAATAATGTGTATCAAGATTCATTTAATATGATCCCATTTGAATCTTTGTATGGTAGGAAATGAAACACTCTAGTGAGTTGGGAAAACCCAGTAGACAAAGTGGTACTTGACCCAGAATTGATCAAGGATATGGAAGACCAGATGGTTAGAATTAAGCAGAATTTAAAAGCAGCTCAAGATAGATAGAAAATTTATGCAGATATGAACATAACAACTAGAGAATTTAAAGTGGGGGAGCATGTTTTCTTAAAAGTGAATCCCAAGAAGAGCTTATTGAAGTTGGGTAGCTGTACAAAGCTAACAACCAGATTATGTGGTCCATTTGAGATCCTGAACATAATAGGGCCAGTTGCAAACATGCTTGCATTTCCTGCTTCCATGAATGTGCATAATGTATTTCATGCCTCTTTGCTGAAAAAGTATGTACATGATTCTAACCATCTTATTGATTGACATTCGATTAAGGTAGAGCTAGAGAGAGACTTCCAGGTCCATCTAGTGTGCATATTGGATAGAAAAGTCAAAATGCTCTGAAACGAGTTATAGAGCTGGTAAAAGTCCAGTGGACTTGATACAGTCTTGAAGATGCTACTTGGGACCATGAAGATGCCATGCATGCAACGTACCCACAAATTTTTGAATAAATTTTGAAATGGTGATTTTTGTTTTGCATATGCACTGAGGACAATGCCAAAATAAGGGGGAGGGGAATGTAATACCCCAATTTTGATTCCCCAAATTAAATAATGTATTTTTTTTATTTGATGAAAGGCTAGAGTTCCAAAAAATTAAAGAGGCCAATGTTCCGAGGAAATGTAATGTTTTGATCATTCTTAATAATAAAATGCATCATTGGCTGCTAGACAAACAAGGACAAGAGTTATAGGGGGATATGATTCCACGAGAGAAGGGGCATAAGGGGATAAGTCATTTTATCACAATTTATTTTCCCATAATTGTTTTAATTTAGAGAAGGGGTTACATGAGCTTCTTGGGGGAAGACCATGTGGTTTTTGATTCCCAAGTAAATATATAAACCCATCTTGTGGGTTGTTTGGGTTTCTTCTCCATACACACTTTTACACTTTCATTCATTGTGCTCATTCATCCTTGGTCTTGGTTGGGAAAGGAAAAATGGATTGCTGGGAGAGAAGCCATCGTTGGTTGGCTGTAGTGACTGCTGGTGTATTCCAACCATGAATTAATGCTTGCATTCTTAAGATACATTGACATGTACTAAATTTTATTCATAGTTGTGAGTCCTGAGAGTCCCAACATGGAGATTCTTGAACATATGCACTAGAGCCATGGAAGGAGGTGGACAGTCCAAGGGATTGCATGGAAGATAAGGGGGTCCATTCCCTTGGTTTTTGCAGGTTGGAGAGAAGAAAGCTAGTGTAATTTGGATTGATGCGTGTTGATGAATCTATGAGAGCTTGAGTGCTGACTAGTTTGGGAAGATGAGTGACACCCTAAAACCATCCTTGTGGATTCGTAGCCCTGGCTCAAGGGTGACATGTTGTTGAGACTTGGAATAGTTTAATAATGTCTATGGTTGAACATAATGTCCTTGGTCTGCAACCAATTGGTGAACCATTTTGTTTCAGCTAAGTGCTCTCTGTCATGTGTTTTTATGCTGTATATTTATTTTTGCTGTGTATTAATTAATATATATGAGATGCGTATTGTATAATATGCATGCTTTCTGGTTATTTGTATGCATGAAATGTTTAAAAATTCTTTTATACTGCAACATGAATCTTTATTATTTTATGTGCTGTTATCATGTTTCTTTCATGCTTCTTTATTAATTAATTGCTATCAAAATTCAAAATCAGTTTAGAAGTGAGTTTTGGAGGTAGAGTTCCCGACCTGTGGGTGGATGGGTACATTACACATCGTCATATCAATCCTCAATCAAATACTAAAGAAGGTATCACCTGAGATGCCATGAGAATCAAAGAGACCATCTAGTCTTGTGTCGATGATGAGGGGTTAAATTGCACCGAGAATCCACTAGGGATGGCATTTATACATTCCATTGCAATATAATTAAAGATTAACAACATGTAACATTAACGTATACAATCATTGAACACATAATCAACACTATAAATGACAAGAATAATCATAGATTGTATTATTTCCATTCAAACAATAATATATATGGATGAAGAGACTCATAATTCATCAAAATCAACACCCTACACTCTCACACATTATATCAGTACTCCATTACAAGGTTCCATGTGCTTTCTCCAAGACTCTACATGTATTACTAAGTTGAATCTATTAGAAAATTCTTACAAAACCCTTTCCCTCTACATACAAAACTAGACTCACAACTGAACTCTTACAAACATAGCCAGACTCATTTCTCGACCGAGAGAACTCATAGAAAACCAACTGAATGAATAAAAATCAATAACAAAAACCTTCCATGTGTCATCACTGCTTCTTTTTTATTTCCTCCTTTGTTGTGATGCTCTTGCACTTTTAGGTATACTCCACTCGCTTTGTTGACTTCCAGTCTTGCATGCTTCTTCCACTTGCTTCTAGTCCATGCAGCCTCTTTGGAGTCTTGATAGTCTTCACAGGAGTCATCCCTGTAGGTGCAGACACTAACTGATCTCCCTAGATCCACCTAGATCTAGAACAAAACACACCAGAACATGACACTTTCCCTAAATTTTAAATATTGAATTTACTAACTAAAGAGGGATAGGTGACATACCGTTTAAATGCCTCTTCCTTTCACCATCACCATCCTAGCTCCATTCCAATTCTCATACAATGATGAACCTGCAAAAGAATGCAACCAACCAAAGTGATAGTAATAGCATAAACTCAATATAAACCTATGTAAGTGATCAAAGAATCATACAATTAAACAACACAAGTTTTATAGTAAATAATCATATTACTGTATCATATTAAATGTAAAAGAGAGATTACAACCATGGCCTTGATGTTGTAAGGTCCCTTCCAACTATTCTTTGTTCCCCACACACTTCCACTCCAAAAATTCTGAGAGCATAGATCTGATAATGTTCACAATCTATCTTGACAAAATGGCTCATCTAGCCAAGCTAACAATCTCCAAAGCTCAATCCTCTCCTTTTATAAGATGAAGAGGATAAGGTGAGCATGTTAAGATGATCCCACCAAATTATGAAAGTGAGTAAGATCCAAACCATTCAGATGCCACCTCACCATGGAAGTTTCTCCCTCTAGAAGCATCGAGAAGATGCTCATTTTTCCCACGTATGAGCATTCTCACATCCTGCTTATAGAGCAATCTGTGAACCTCTCGCAACCAAGCTATGGTGTAGCCTACGAGAATTAGGCCTTCTCACACCCTAGCCATAGTGCAACATGCAAAAATCATCTTTAATAGGGTTTTCATCAAGGAAAATGCAATTTATTTTCTCAGGAAAAGTTCTTCTCTCTTCTTTCTTTAGGAACTCAGGCCACTGACCCCTCTTAAGACTACATATAGGTTTACATCATTAATGGTCACAGGGATGATGAAAATAATGTGTAACAAAGATCCCTCCAAAGTATGAAGTTAGAACAAAGTGATAACTGAAATACTTTGTCGAGTGTGTGTAGGGAACACAAAACAGTTGGTCGAAAACCTGCCAACAAAAAAGGAAATATAGTACAATAATATATCATCACTGAGGTAGGCATTCCCATACTCAGAATACAAATGAATCAAATCATAAATGTTGACATGCGAAGATCCATGTCAAGTAAGACAGGTCATGGCCACCAAACATACACTATGGATTCATGCTGATATGACTCAAATCTGAACATAGACACCAAAAATACACTGTGGATCTATGTGTTAAAGACTCAAATTTAAACATAGCCACGAGACATAAAATGTGGATCTATGCAATAGTACAAACTGAATATACTCCAATGCAACCCGAATCTGTCAGAAAATATCCAAGGTCTTCATCTCCACCACTCTATAGTACGAATCTAACCATGCAAATACATGTGTCGAAGTTGAACATGGTATAAACCACTTGATTACTGTTCATTAGTGAATATTGTTAACAAGTGTGAGAGAAATCACCATTAATGTCAATGACTCCCAAGGTACTCTAGTACAATCCAAAAAATGTGAATCAATGAGTTGAGGTCAAACACTCGAGGGAACCTTCCGATCAGAGGTCAATAATGAAAACCCATTGTCGAAAGTGAGGAAACCTTCCATTGAGGCATGCAAGTTACAAGGTACCAATTAGTTTCTAAGTCTAATTCTTGGATAATGAGTTGAAGTAGATAGGAAAATACTCATCACATGAGGTCCTTAATGTATCCCACATCAATGACATGAAACAGGTAACAAGATTTGAAGTAGATTGGAGTAACAAGTGATTCAGGACTGACTCAGGGATGACCAACGCAATAGAAGGCTTAAGGACTACATAAATGGCCAACGCAATAGAAGGCTTTCTGGGTTGAACTTCTCTTTGAGTATATTGACGACACGACAATTATCTTGGAAATACTGACTCAACAACAGGGATCACAGACCAATGGGTAATCTTATAAGGAGTATGATCAAGAGACAAGAAAATTTTCCAACCTAGACACAAGGCGAGTGAAAGGGTGTCATGTTCAAAAAACGACTCTTCCATGGAATACAGGTTTAGACACATTTCTTTTCCAAATTTTCCCCCACCATTTCTGGCGAGTACCTCTTTATTTTTACACAAGCTTGAGGAGGATAACATATGCTTGTAATGTATGCTCATCCTTTGGATGAGTCCCTCGGAGTATGTTTAACGAACCCTATGAAGGAGTGGTTCGGTCCCATATAGGCCTTTCGATGTTTGTTTTATGAGTCCAAAGAAAGAAAATTCGGGGATTTTTCATGTTTATAGAGTCTGAAAAACACTTAAAGAGAGATCTCGCAATTCCCTTTTCGTAAAATAGTCTGATGAGACTGAAAAAGAGATAAAATATCACTCAATAGACATTTTCTTCAAATACTTTAACGAGCGTGAAAAGAACAAGATCGCTCTGCAATCTTTTCATGTTTAGGGAGTCTAAAAAGAGATTAAAGGGAACTCCAGGGGGTTCCTTTTTCGTATAACCTTTACGATTCCGAAAAAGTGATAAAAATATACTCGGTTACATTCTCACACATTTACGAGCATGAGAAAGAACAAATACCAAGCTTGGTAACTTATTCTCATGTATTTATGAGCATGCGAAAGAACAAAGACTAAGTTTGGGATTGTTTTTATTTTTATGCAATCTTTAAAACAAAACAAAACTATGCTTGGGATAAATTTTATTTTTACAGAAGATTAAAAACTAAACAAAACTATGCTTGAGGTAGGTGGTTTCATTTTTACACAAGCTTGAACCAAAGTAAAAACTAGGCTTGAACTTCCCAACTCATTATCCACGAATTTGCATGGTTGGTACTTAGCCCCCAGCTTAAGAAGCTAATAACTCAACTTCAACATGAAGTCCAGAGGCTGAGGCAAATTTCCCCCAAGCTTAGTTTCATCCAACTACAAAGGAGAATGAAATGGAGCTTCAAATACTAGACGAAGGACTTGACTCAAATAGAGAGGGGGAAAACTATTTCATTTTTTTTAACGAGCTTGACACAGAAAAAAGAACTATGCTTGTAACCTCTGTTTCATTTTTTAATGAGTTTTCCACAGAGATGAAAAAAAAAATCCTCGTAGTATATTCTTGATCATGGATTCCAAGAGGAAAATGCTCCAGAATGACACCATGTCAAGGGAAAAAACTCGGTCATGGCTTCCAAGAGGTATTCAATGGAAGTAAGAAACACACTTTGGAAGGACACCATGTCGAGGGTCGTGACAAGAGTAAATAGATCAGACTCTAACAACCCTATCTAAGAGATCACCATGTCAACTACTGGATCTAAGTCATTAGAAGTTGAATCCATGGGTGACAATGCCATAGAATTGACCTGTGGTGGAGGCGATACCGTCTGCATATACAAACTATTTAGGGAGGTAATCCAGTGAGGGATGATGAATGAAAGTTGATCAACAGTCACAACTCGTCCATCGTGAGGGAAAGATATCACATGAAAAAAGTAGACACAATATCTTTCATGGCATAGACATAATCTTTCCCAAGGAGTAGAGCGAAATCCAAGGGGTCTTGGACTACCATGATGTCAATAAAGACAATTTTCCCTCCCAAAGTTACAGGAAGTTGAGGAAGGGTCCCTAAAGGTTGACTAGTTCTTCTGTTAAAATCTAATAGATTCTGTGTAACGAACACAAGTTGAGGAAAACCCAAAGCTTGCCAAGCGAAAGAGGACAAAATAATAACGAATGCACCTTCATATATCAGTGTCTGAGGAACGTCTCGACCACAAACCTGTACTGTAATCTGCAAAGGAATGTGAGAGGGAAGACGGGGTCTAATTAGCACACCCCAATCAAAATGGATGGCTTCATTACTTCGAGGGGATTCCATGGGAGAAGGAGGAATACCCCTCGACATGGTAGAGTCTGTATCAATGAGAAAAACTTGGGCAATATCAGGTTTAATCTTGAGCGGGAGAGTAGGATCGACCGATGGTGAGATCAAATCGAGCACTTGGGTTTCATTCTCCAAGGGGAGAATGGGGTCGATAGGTGGAAATGGATCCACTGCTTGGGTTTCACTCTTTAACAAGAGAGTGGGATCGATCGAAGATGGGATCAAATCAACCACTTTGTTAACACTCTCTAAAGGGAGAGTGGGATCGACCGAAGATGGGATCGGATCGACCACTTTGTCAACTGGTTCAATTAAGGACGTGGCCAAATTGACGACATGATCATTCAGACTGACCGACAAGGGAACCTGATTGATCACTTCGTCAACTATAGGGGGGTTTGAGAGAAATCTTGTGATAAGCAGCTAGAAGTTGCGGTTGTGAAACAGTCATATCTTCCAGGAATTTTGAGGCTTCTTCCATATGAGGGCAAAGATGAGTTAGATGACAAACTTTTCATAACATACACGAGAACTTGGATTTACTTTTGTTCTTCCCAACTGTATCATGACTAGTTGATGGGAGATCATCAACATGTTGTTCAGAGGCTGACAATATGGGTTGGCAAGGGTGTGTAGATCATACTTCTATAACCTTGGATAGACTAGGGAAATCCTTAAGAAGATGGATACCCTTACAAATTCTTCTAGGGTACTTGGGCTTAAGAGTTGTTTGGGTGATCTTGACATCATCAACACTCCCAACACGATTAACAGTAACTGGTTGTTTTCCAACATGTTTGAAAGTGGTTGGAGGTTTTGACCCTTGTTTATCTTTCTTCTTCTTCTTATTCACCGGGTTACAAGCTTCATAACTTTCACCCCACGAAAAAGATGAAACGAAAGGTGACCTTGCAAGCGAAGAAGACCTTACTGGTGAAGAAGGTGAAGGATCAACATGAGGTTGATGCTCTTGGGGGGGATTTCTTACGATCAAAGAACTTACTGCATTTAGGATTACCTAAGTGGAAAACAACCATACCAGTAATCCAATTGTGAGACCTGGAAGGCTCAAAGTAGCGATGTGAGGAGGACCAATGCTTCCGTAATAAGGAAAAACAAAAGGTTCCCCTGGAGCAGAGGTTCCTTCATTGGTGATTTTTAGAACTCATGCCATTAAAAACAAAATTCCAATCTAGAGTCCACTAGGGAGAACAAACAGAACAGGCTAAAAATCTAGTAAGCAAGCAAGCAAACAAAACCTTCTCACAATGAGCACACTAGTTGGTGATAAAATCCAACGTCGTGAGAACAATGTAAGAATGGGATGAGATAGAGCGGGTGGAAAAGTTATGTTGACGACCTGCTTAATGGACTTACACCCTGGTTCAATCTCCCACACATAATCGTGGTTATACCCTCCAAGGAGCTCGAGTGAGTTTGGCCAACGTCGATTCCAGGTACCGTGAAGACTTTCCCCTCCCAATCACCTTGTGTAAAGACCCTAAAGATATAGGCCGCTAAGGTTACCAATCACTACAACGATGCCTGGGGAAATAGTCGACAGTCCGATCCACATGCAAGGGAAGGGTATCTAGACTGAAATCAACTTGAAAGGATTCCACTCATCATTGTGGGTATACCTCTCAAGTGACCCCCATAATACACGTAATCTCTACACCAAGACCAACAAAATAAGGTGAGAAACTCTGCCAGTCTCAATGCGACCTCGTGATTGACCATTGTGTTAGAAGGGTTTCCCAGAACAAAATGTAGTAAGTGGATTTAACTCTCTGTATCACAAGATACTATGTTTGTTTGAAGATTTGGAAAGTTATCTTTCACACCTATTCCAAAGCCCTACGACTAATCTAATGTATGTTTGCTACCAGAAAAGATAAAAATGTCTAATCAGTTTTTATAAGCACTTTATTTTATGGCTGTTGTTACTCAAAAGGAAAATGGCATAGACAATATGGAGTTTTGACCGACTCGAAAGTTATGCAAAGAGATGAAGATGCAATCTTTTCATTTCGATGAAATCTATGCTACGAGAAGGAGAAAACATTTATCATTCCTACATGCACAATGTCCTAAAATATTAAAACTCATCAATATCAATATTCTCAATAAATGAGCAAAAATGATTGTACACCAATGCATGATTCATGCCCCCCCCGACCATCAGGGGGAATTTTTTTCATAATTTAAGATAAAAAAATGCCAAGAAATATGCAATTCCGCTACTTCAAATGCAAGGATGCCCCCAATCCAATATAAAGCAATAAATTAAATCTTTTTGTTTCAAAAATTTCACTAAAAGCAATAATGAACTTTCTTAAAACAAAGAAATCCAAACTAAAAGTTTTCTTTTAAAGAAAACTATTCAGAAGAAATATGTTCTTTCCCTAAACAATTCTAAAGAAAACATAGGCTTCAGAATTGAAAGACACTCAAAGAAAGAGACTAATCCTTCAAAACCAAACAAAGCAAAGATGGCTAAAAGCAACTCAAAGAATGTCAAGCAGACTATAAACAAATCAATATAGTCTTCAAAAGTTCAATCCAGCTGATCAAAGAAAAACTGGGCGTCAAAATATAGGAAATCCTAATTCCAAACAAAAAATTCAAATGGTTTTGCAGCCTAGCTATAGGGTGTAGTGCGAAAATCAATGGAGTTCACAGGCTGGACACAGGTAGGGTGCAAACATGTCACATTGGATTACACAATAGGGTGTGAAACTGAGGGGTTTTTGTAGGCTGTAGACCAGTACAGTGCGATACTGTTTGAAATCAAAGAGAATTTGGAAAAGGACATAAGAGTATAAGTGACCTTTTAGATCAAGAGAGTTTGTATGGATTTCCCACAAACTCAGAAACTAGAAAACAAGCAATCAAAGAAAGGGAAACTAGACTAACTAGGAAACAATATGTTCCCCAGTGGATTCACCAATTTTGTTATTGGATAAGTTGGTAGGTTTGGACACTAACTGATCTCCCTAGATCCACCTAGATCTATAACAAAACAAACCAGAACATGATGCTTTCCTTAAGTTTTAAATATTGAATTTACTAACTAAAGAGGGATAGGTGACATACCGTTTAAATGTCTCTTCCTCTCGCCATCACCATACTAGTTCCATTCCAACGCTCATACAATGATGACCCTGCAAAAGAATGCAACCAACCAAAGTGATAGTAATAGCATAAAATCAATATAAACCTATGTATGTGATCAATGAATCATACAATAAAACACAACAATCTTTATAGGAAATAATCATATTACTGTATCATATTAAATGTGAAAGAGAGATTACAACCATGGCCTTGATGTCACAAGGTCCCTTCCAACTGTCCTTCGTTCCCCACACACTTCTAGTCCAAGGATTCTGAAAGCATAGATTTGATAATGTTCACAATCTATCTTGAAAAAATGGCTCATCTAGCCAAGCTAACAATCTCCAAAGATCAATCCAATCCAAGCTAATCCAATCCAACCTAATCCCAAAAGCTAATCTCATCCAAGCCAACTTTTTCCATGAGAGATATTCTCCTCTTATAAGATGAAGAGGATAAGGTGAGGAGGTTAGGATGATCCCACCAAATCATGAAAGTGAGTAAGATCCAAACCGTTCGGATGCCACCTCACCATGAAATTTTCTCCTTCTAGAAGCATCGAGAAGATGCTCATTTTTCCCATGCATGAGCATTCTCGCACCCTGCTTATAGAAAAATATGTGAACCTCTCACAACCCAGCTATGGTGCATCCTACGAGGATTAGGCATTATCGCACCCTAGCCATAGTGAAACATGCAAAAATCATCTTTAATAGGGTTTTCATAAAGGAAAATGTAACTTATTTTCTCAGGAAAAGTTCTTCTCCCTTCTTTCTTTAGGAACTCAGGCCACTGACCCCTCTGAAGACTACAGATAGGTTTACATCATTAATGGTCACAGGGATGACGAAAATAATGTGTAACAAAGAGCCCCCCAAAGTATGAAGTTAGAATAGAGTGATAGCTGAAATACTTTGTCGAGTGTGTGTAGGGAACAAGGAACAGTCGGTCAGAAACCTGCCAACAAACAAGGAAATACAATACAATAATATATCATCACTGAGGTAGGTATTCCCATACTCAAAATACAAATGAATCAAAGCATAAATGTCAACATGTGGAGATCCATGTCAAGTAATATAGGTCATGGCCACCAAACATACACTGTGGATCCATGCCGATATGACTCAAATCAGAACATAGCCACCAAAAATACTCGGTGGATCTATGTGTTAAAGACTCAAATTTTAACATAGCTACGAGACATACAATTTGAATCTATGCAACAATACAAACTGACTATACTCCAATGCAACTTGAATTTGTCAGAAAAGATCTAGGGTCTTCATCTCCACCACTCTATAGTACGAATCTAACCATGCAAATACATGTGTCGAAGTCAAACATGGTAGAAACCTCTTGATTACCAGTCGTTAGTGAATACCATTAACAAGTATGAGATAAATCACCATTAATGTCAATGACTCCCATGGTACTCTAGTACAGTCCAATGCATGTGAATCAATGAGTTGAGGTCGAACACTCGGCGGAACCTTCCAATCAAAGGTCAATAATGAAAACCCACTGTCAAAAGTGAGGAAAACTGCCATTGAGACATGCAAGTTCCAAGTTACTAATTGGTTTCTAACTCTAATTCCTTGATAATGAGTTGAAGCCAACATGAAAATACTCATCACAGGAGGGCCTTAATGTATCCCACATCAATGACATGAAACGGGTAACAAGATTTGAAGTAGATCGGAGTAACAAGTGATTCAGGATTGACTCAAGGATGGCCGATGTAATAGAAGG
>JZKD02S1778432.1:524114-539566 GCA_000966675.3 Picea glauca | reverse complement strand
GGTTGAATATATAAAAATATCACTCTTTACTTTTGCAGGCTAGGCTTCTTACAGGTCTGAAGGTGAACATGTCTCCTTCAAATTTACAACAGTTTCTAGGGTTTTTTGATTTATTTCTGGGTTGATTCTAAGTAGGTGGGTAGGCCCTTGGTTCTAGATTTTGAACCAGGGCTCTGACACCATGTGTAGTGACTGTAAATATATTTTTTGATATAAATCATTTCAATTGCACAAATAAATTAATCACCAGAACATATAAAATTTATTGAGCTAAACATAATAGATTACAGACAACCTCATAACACATCATATTCCTTAAATTGCATAAAAAAAATACATAAATTAACATACCTTGGTCTGATGCTAACCCTCTGCTTGTCTTGTTGTTCGTTGTTGAAATGTGTCAACACTGGCCAAACCTTGTTCCACCCTGCCCACTAGGACAACTTCCTAGCTCCAGGATATCATATGGATATCCTGGCCCCCGTGCCCAAAACCCCCAACAAACTGGTGCCCCCTTCTTCTGATTCATCGAAAGCCCCCAAAGCTAAACTCCCCACACCAACCATCTCCACCCCAAATTCCCTCACCAAAAATCCTCCTCCCCCAAAATGCTTCCTTCCCCCAAAAAGAATGCCATTCACCCCCCGACTCTCCCCCGTCATATCCCCCTTTCACTGACTCCCCCCTCTCATTAACTTCCTTATCCATTTATTTATTATCTTATCCCTTTATAATTAATATCTTATCCCTTTATAATTAATATCTCATCCCTTTATGTTCAATGTCTTATCTTTTCCCGTGTACGTAAGTCTTTAACAAATTAAACTTATTAACCCCTTTTAATTCTTTACTCAATTAGTTAATGAGTCAATTAATAATTAATTAATCATTGACATACATGAACAAGTAATAAATAATAATTAATTAGTTAATATTATTTAAGAAATAATTATTGTTTAGCTAACTTTTTAGGACAGTTAGATTATTAAATTAATTATAATTAATAATCCTATACATCTATTTAAGCAGGGTCGTTACAGAAGAGGATAAGGTGAGGAGGTTAGGACGATCCCACCAAATCATGAAAGTGAGTAAGATCCAAACCATTCAGATTCCACTTCACCATGGAAGTGGAATCCAGAAGATGCTCGTTTTTCCCACGTATGAGCATTCTTGCACCCTGATTATAGAGGTATCTGTGAACCTCTCGCAACCCAGCTATGGTGCAGCCTGCGATAATTAGACATTCTTGCACCCTAGCCATAGTGCAGCATGCAAAAATCATCTTTAATAGGGTTTTCATAAAGGAAAATGCAACTTCTTTTCTCAAGAAAAGTTCTTCTCCCTTATTTCTTCAGGAACTCAGGCCACTGACCCCTCTAAAGAATACATGCATGTTTACATCATTAACGGTCATAGGGATGAAGAAAATAATGAGTGACAGAGATCCCCCCAAAGTATGAAGTTAGAATAGAGTGATAGCTGAAATACTTTGTCGAGTGTGTGTAGGGAACAAGGAACAGTCGGTCAGAAACCTCCCAACAAACAAGGAAATACAGTACAATAATATATCATCATTGAGGTAGGAATTCCCATACTCATAATACAAATGACTCAAAGCATAAATGTCGACATGTGAATATTTATGTCAAGTAAGACATGTAATGGCCACCAAACGTACACTGTGGATCCATGCCGATATGACTCAAATTTGAACATAGCCACCAAAAATACACTGTGGATCTATGTGTTAAAGACTCAAATTTGAACATAGACATGAGACGTACAATGTGGATCTATGCAACAATACAAACTGAATATACTCCAACGCAACTTGAATCTGTCAGAAAATATCCAAGGTCTTCATCTCCACCACTCTATAGTATGAATCTAACCATGTGAATACATGTGTCGAAATCGAACATGGTAGAAACCACTTGATTACTGGTCGTTAGTGAATACCATTAAAAAGTGTGAGATAAATCACCATTAATGTCAATGACTCCCAAGGTACTCTAGTACAATCCAATGAATTTGACTCAATGAGTTGAGGTCAAACACTCGACGGAACCTTCCGATCAAAGGTCAACAATGAAAACCCACTGTCGAAAGTGAGGAAACCTTCCATTGAGGCATGCAAGTTCCAAGGTACCAATTGGTTTCTAATTCTAATTCCTGGATAATGAGTTGAAGTCGATAGGAAAAGACTCGTCACAGGAGGGCCTTAATGTATCCCACATCAATGACATGAAACGAGTAACAATATTTGAAGTAGATCAGAGTAACAAGTGATTCAATATTGACTCAAGGATGGTTGATGCAATATAAAGCTTAAGGACTGCATAAATGGTCGATGCAACAGAAGGCTTTCCAGGTTGAAATTCTCTTTGAACATATTGATGCCATGATAATTGTCTTGGAAATACTGACTCAACAACAGGGATCACAGACCAACGGGTAATCTTATAAGGAATATGATAAAGATATGAGTGGATTAACCTAGAAATAAGGCGAGTGAAAGGGTGTCATGTTCAAAAAGTGACTTTTCCATGGAATACAAGTTTAGACAAATTTCTTTCCCAAAGTTTCCCCAACCATTTCTTGCGAGTACCTCTTTATTTTTATGCAAGCTTGAGGAGGATAACATATTCTTGTAATGTAAGCTCATCCTTCGGATGAGTCCCTTGGAGTATGTTTAACAAACCCTAGGAAGGAGTGGTTCAGTCCCATATAGGCCTTTCGATGTCAGTTTTACAAGTCCAAAGAAAGAAAACTCGGGGGTTTTTCATGTTTATAGAGTCTGAAAAACACTTAAAGAGAACTCTCTCACTTTATTTTTCATAAAATAGTATGATGAGATCGAAAAAGATATAAACTATCACTCAACAGATGTTTTCTTCAAATACTTTAACGAGCGTGAAAAGAACAAGATCGCTTGACAATATTTTCATGTTTAGAGAGTCTAAAAAGAGCTTAAAGGGAACTCCAGGGGGTTCCTTTTTCGTATAACCTTTACGAGTCCGAAAAAGTGATAAAAGTACACTCAGTTACATTCTCACGTATTTACGATCATGAGAAAGAACAAAGACCAAGCTCGGTAACTTATTCTCATGTATTTACGAGCATGCGAAAGAACAAAGACTAAGCTCGGGGTTATTTTTATTTTTACGCAATCTTTAAAACTAAACAAAACTATGCTTGGGATAAATTTTATTTTTACACCAGCTTAAAAACTAAACAAAACTATGCTTGAACCTGGTTTCATTTTTACACAAGCTTGAACCAGAGGAAACTATGCTTGAGGTAGGTGGTTTCATTTTTACACAAGCTTGAACGAAAGTAAAAACTATGTTTGAACTTCCCAACTCATTATCCACAAATTCGCATGGTTGGTACTTAGCCCCCAGCTTAAGAAGTTAGCGGCTCAACTTCAACATGAAGTCCAGAGGCTGAGGCAAATTCCCCCTAAGCTTAGTTTCATCCAACTACAAAAGAGAATGAAATAGAGCTTCAAATACTAGATGAAGGACTTGACTCAAATAGAGAGGGGGAAAACTATTTCATTTTTTTTAATGAGCTTGACACAGAAAATGGAACTATGCTCGTAACCTCTGCTTCATTTTTTAATGAGGTTGCCACAAAGACGAAAAAAAAAATCCTCGTAGTATCTTATTGATCATGGATTCCAAGAGGAAAATTGTCTAGAATGACACCATGTCAAGGGACAAAACTCGGTCATGGATTCTAAGAGGTCTTCACTAGAAGGAAGAAACACACACTGGAAGGACACCATGTCGAGGGTCGCGACAGGAGTAAAGAGATTAGACTCTAACAACCTTATTGAAGAGATCACCATGTCAACAACTAGATCTAAGTCATCAGATGTTGAAGCCATGGGAGACAACGCCACATAATTGACTTGTCGTGGGGGCGACACCGTCTACATATACAAACCGTTTAGGGAGGCAATCCAGTCAGGGCTGATGAATGAAAGTTGATCAACAGTCACAACTCATTCATCGTGAGGGAAATATATCACACAAAAAATAGTAGAAAAAATAGCTTTCATGGCATAGAAATAATCTCGCCCAAGGAGTAGAGAGAAATCCAAGGAGTCTTGGACTACCATGACGTCAATAAAGACAATTTTCCCTCCCAAAGTTATAGGAAACTAAAGAAGGGTCCCTAAAGGTTGACTAGTTCTTCTGTTAAAAGCTAGCAGATTCTGTGTAACCGACACAATCTAAGGAAAACCCAAAGCTTTCCAAGTGAAAGAGGAAAAAATACTAACAGATGCACCTTCATCTATCAGTGTCTGAGGAACGTCTCAACCACAAACCTGTACTGTAATCTGGAAAGGAATGTGAGAGGGAAGATGATCCGCAGGATCTTTTGAATGATTATGGTTGAGTTTTAAACTTGCATGAATAATTTAACCATTGGAGAATTTAATGAAAGAATGAGGAAAGAAGAGGATTATATCAGTCAAATACACATATGCAGATCTGAAAAGAATAATAAACAACAAACCATAAGAACGCAGGTTGATAACGGAGTTCGACACAATGTTTGCCTACATCTCCGGGCCTTTTCTCTGTGGGGGAGGCTTCTTTATTTCTGTTCAAGTGCTCAAAATTACATCTCAGCAATGTCAAATGGGTACAAGACTGATCTGGTCTTGTTGACCCAGATCTCAAGAACCCTGCAAAAGAAACGGTAGGCAAAACTGATGCTCCAAGCTCCTAGAAACGGTTCGACAACGTCTCCACCTCAAAGGCTTCACTGCATCAAACTGACTTTGGCTTGGATTTCCTCCAGCATAAATCTGCTCTGAATGACTGTGTTTGGCCTCAAACAGGCCTGGTTTATATAGCAAGGGATTTGGTTTCACATCCCCAACTTCCTCCAAGAATCTGGCCTCCAAAAATGCCCAATATCCCCCAAAAATGGAAGAAATCTGCTAATATTAGGCAATATTAATTAAAAAAAAACCCAAATTCATAGCTTAAAACCCACTTTGCAAAGTTATTGGGCCGCARCCCCCAAATCCTGGGCGCGYGCCCCTTTTYTAGGTCACATGGGTGTCCATGTGGCCACGCGCCTTACGCGCTGGCCCCTGCTCATTGGCCCTGCTCCTGGTTTTATGGGCGCATAATATGGCCACGGGCCAACTGTGTTAACAAAACCCGCGCGTTTGGTGGAACGGTTCCCGGGTCATATGGAACCATGGCCCTATAGTTCTTAACCGCGCCCATATGCACCACGCCCCGATCATATCACATAGCAATATTACCAAGGGCTGGGGCTAGGCCCCGACCCTTTTCCCGCCGTAGAAAACTCCGACCCAATTCAAATATTTTTCGCGCCGTTTGTTTAATAGGTTCCACCGTGGGGGCGGGCGGTTAGCCCACGCCCCGTCAGTCCATACGCCCACCGGAGGTCACGGGTTCGACCCCCGGCGACATACCATAACCAATTTTAACATAACCAACARCCAATAATGCAGCGCTATGTGGCAGCCCGTGACTAGGCCACGTGGCGCTTTAAAAAMCAATCGGAACATGCCACGTGTCGGTCTGTGATTGGCCCACATCTTCCGCCACGTCATCTGACACGTCTACCTTCCGTACTGCCCAGKCATATGCCACATCAGCCTGTCGTACGCCCCGTCAGCCTGCCACGTCATCTGATGACATCATCCTGCCATGTGTCACCCTRTCAGTGGTGACACGTGTCACCTCAGTATTGGTTCGATCGTATGCCAAAAGTGCCAAATCCACCTGACACGTGTCGTGTCCTGGTGATGCCACGTGTCCTCCGTATGGTCTGCCACGTGTCGCATTCTAGATATGCCATGTCAGCTGTACGGCCCTTCCACGTCAGCTGTACGAACATGCCACGTGGACTGTACGGACTGTACAGTCATCCCCTTTTTTTTGCCTGTTTGACTTTTTAGACAGAACGCGATATCTTCTCCATACGGACTCCGTTTGACGAAGTAAATATACCACCGGAATTAGGAAGACGAGACAGACGCAATGGCACATGTTTCGTCACATTCCGAGCACTTTCATTTTTGAGCATTTTTCAAGCCCTATCAGGCTTCTGGATCCGATTTCGGATCAGAATATGAGTTCTAGTTAGCACACCCCAATCAAAATGGATGGCTTCATTACTTGGAGGGTTTCCACGAGAGAAGGAGTAATACCCCTCGGCATGGTAGAGTATGTATCAACGAGAAAAACATGGGCAGTATCAGGTTTAATCTTGAGCGGGAGAGTAGGATCGACCGATGGTGAGATCAAATCGACCACTTGGGTTTCATTCTCCAAGGGGAGAATGGGGTCGATAGGTGGAAACAGATCGATTGCTTGGGTTTCACTCTTTAACGGGAGAGTGGGATCGACCGAGGATGGGATTAGATCAACCACTTTGTTAACACTCTCTAAAGGGAGAGTGGGATCGACCGGAGATGGGATCGAATCGACCACTTTGTCAATTGGTTCAATTAAGGACATGGCCAGATTGACGACATGATCAATTAGACTGATCGACAGGGGAACCAGATTGATCACTTCGTCAACTACAGGGTGCTTGAGAGAAAGCTTACGATAAGAAGCTAGAAGTTGGGGTTGTGAAACGGTCATGTCTTCCAGGAATTTTGAGGCTTCTTCCATATGAGGGCAAAGATGAGTTAGGAGACTCCCTTTGCATAACATACACGGGAACCTGGCTCTACTTTTCTTCTTCCCAACTGTATCATGACTAGTTGACAGGAGATCATCAACATGTTGTTCAGAGGATGATGATATGGGTTGGCGAGGGTGCGTAGGCCATACTTCTATAACCTTGTATAGACAAGGGAAATCCTTAAGAAGATGGATACCCTTACAAAGTCTGCAAGGGTACTTGGGCTTACGAGTTGTTTGGGTGATATTGACATCATCAACACTCCCAACACAATTAACAGTAACTGGTTGTTTTCCAACATGTTTGATAATGGTTGGAGGTTTTGACCCTTGTTTATTTTTCTTCTTCTTAATCTTTCTTTTTTTCTTCTTCTTATTCACTGGGTTACTAGCTTCAAAACTTTCACCCAACGAAGAAGATGAAACGAAAAGTGACATTACAAGCGAAGAAGGCGAAGAAGACCTTATTGGTGAAGAAGGTGAAGGATCAACATGAGGTTGATGCTCTTGGGGGTAAGTGCTTACAACCGAAGCACTTATTGCGTTTGGGATTACTTGGGTGGAAAACAACCATACCGATAATCCAATTGTGAGACCTGGAAGGCTCAAAGTAGCGATGTGAGGAGGACCAATGTTTCCATAATAAGGAAAAACAAAAGGTTCTCTTGGAGCAGAGGTTCATTGGTCATTTCGGGAACTGATGCCATTAAAAACAAAAATCCAATCTAGAGTCCACTAGGGAGAACAAACAACACACGCTTAAAATCTAGTAAGCAAGAAAGCAAACAAAACCTTCTCACAATGAGCACACTAGTTGGTGATGAAATCCAACGTCACAAGAACAATGTAAGAAGGGGATGAGATAGAGCGGGTGGAAAAATTACATGGATGACCTTCTTAACGAACTTACACCATGGTTCAATCTCCCACACATAATCATGGTTATACCCTCCAAGGAGCCCGAGTGAGTTTGGCCAACATTGACTTCAGGTACCGTGAAGACTTGCCCCTCCACAGTCACCTTGTGTAAGACCCTAAAGATATAGGCCACTAAGGTTACCAATCACTACAACGATGCCTGGGGAAACAATCGACAGTCGGATCCACATGCAAGGGTAGGGTATCTAGCTTGAAATGAACTTGAAAGGATTCCACTCATCATTGTGGGTATAACTCTCAAGTGACCCCCATAAACATCTAATCTCTACACCAAGACCAAAAAAGTAGGGTGAGTAACTCTGTCAGTCTCAATGCGACCTCGTGATTGACCCTTGTTTTAGAAGGGCTTCCCAGGACAAAATGTAGTAAGTGGATTTTACTCTCCCTATCACAAGATACTATGTCTGTTTGCAGCTTTGGAAAGTTATCTTTCACACCTATTTCAAAGCTAACTAATCTAATGTAGGTTTGCTACTAGAAAAGATAAAAATTTCTAATCAATTTTTATAAGCGCTTTATTTTATGGCTGTTGTTACTCAAAAGGAAAATGGCGTAGACAATATGGTGTTTTGATCGACTCAGAAGTTATGCAAAGAGATGAAGATGCAATCTTTTCATTTCGATGAAAGCTATGCTACGAGAAAGAGAAAACATTTATCATTCCTAGATGCACAATGTCCCAAAATCTTAAAACTCATCAATATCAATATTCTCAAGAAATGAGCAAAAATGACTGTACACCAATGCACGATTCATGGTCCCCCCCCGACCATCAGGGGGAATTTTTTTCATAATTTAAGATCAAAAAATGCCAAGAATCATGCAATTCCACTACTTCAAATGCAAGGATGCCCCCAATCCAATATAAAGCAAGAAATTAAATCTTTTTGTTTCAAAAATTTCACTAAAAGCAATAATGGACTTTCTTAAAACAAAGAAACCCAAACTAAAAGTTTTCTTTTAAAGAAAACTATTCAGAATAAATTTGATCTTTCCCTAAACAATTCTAAAGAAAACAAAGGCTTTGGATTTGAAAGACACTCAAATCAAGAGACTAATCCTTCAAAACCAAACAAATCAAAAATGGCTAAAATCAACTCAAAGAATGCCAAGCAGACTGTAAACAACTCAATATAGGCTCCAAAAGTTCAATCCAGCTGATCAAAGAAAAACTAGGCATCAAAAGATAGGAAATCCTAATTCCAAACAAAAATTTCAAATGGGTTTGTAGCCTAGCTATAGGGTGTAGTGCGAAAATCAATGGAGTTTGCAAGTTGGACATAGGTAGGGTGCGAACATGTCACACTGGATTACATAGTAGGGTGCGAAACCGAGGGGTTTTCGCAGGCTATAGACTAGTACAACGAAAGACTGCTTGATATCAAAGAGAATTTGGAAAAGGACAAAAGAGTATAAGTGAAATTTTAGATCCAGAGAGTCTGGATGTATCTTGTTATCACTCCAAGAAACTCTTTAGGGTTGTAAACTAAAGATGCTTGGTAAATTAAGAATATGGTAAATTAGGTATGCTTGGAACATTGGGATAACTCAAAAGCTAATGAAAGTGACTACTTATCATGCACTCGAATAAGACAGTGCTTTTAGAAATCAATAATCAGACAACATAGTTGAATAGGGGATGAAGAAAACTAGTCTAGATAACCAAATACATTAACATGCAGGGTCATACAAGACAACAAGAAGACCTTTAATTCAGGTTCATGAGCTTAATAATAAGATGACAGTTCTTAGAAGCTAAGCTAAACTGAAATAAAGTGCAGAATAATGAAATATGAAAGAATCTGATATTGAAAACAAAAGAGGACTGTGATTCTATTATCAATAATAAAAGTCTAATACAATAGCCAGAAAATGTCTTCCCTATTTAACTCTTTAGTTCCTCTTCTATCTTGAGATTTATAGCTTTACAATACAATTGTCAGATCCTAAAAGAATGGATCAGATATGCTAAAGATAGAAAGTCAAAACTGATTTACAAAAGATAAGGAATGATCCTCAAAATGAGGTCAATTCCACATTTCATGGTCTTCAGATGATGTAGAATCCCCGTGCAGTGCAGATAAGCATTCCAAGGCTGTTTGATGACTCTTAAGAAAGATGAAATTCGAATTTGCTAATTTTGGAAAAAACCCTGATTTGTTACCTCCAAAATAGGTGTCAAAACCAACTTGAAAACCTATTCTAACCCTTTTACATCAAAAGTGGATCTTATATATGACTTTATAATTTAACATCTATCCATTAAAAGAGTTTTCAGAATATTTGGATTAGTAAAACTTCGATCTGGGCAAAATCTCACAAAATCTGGCCATCTCATGTTTCACCAGCTAATTTGCCTTACGATATGCTAGTTAGCTGGTGAAAGCTCTGCTTTTCACCAGCTAACTGGTTATAATTTCACCTTTTGTGCTGGTGTCGGTGAAAGTTCTGTCTTGGTCAAAAAGGAAATCTTCAAAATGAGTATACTCTACCTCCATGGCTGCTATCTGTTCCTTTAGAATTTGAACCAAATTCTTTATTGTCTTCTTTAATTTTCTCCATATAAATTGACAGAGAGTTTTTGGTTCATCTGTATTGATAATGTGACTTTATTTACCTGTGCTTGGCTGCTAACACATTTATTCTTTGATTTAGGTATTGATAGTGGATATCTTACAGCTCGATGTGAAACATCTGCTCCAAAGCCAATTTAAGAGAATTAATGTTAGCAGGGTCAATTAGGCACAAATAATCTTGTTTGAACCATTCAAACTACTCAATATCAATGCATAGAAGAGAAGGGTTTGTGGGGAACTCAAAGAAGAACAGAGACATATTTTTATATTATGTGCTCCAACAACTAGTTGTGATGTTTCCTCTTCTTCCATGAACAAATCCTCTAGGCCTTTTCAAAGATACATTAGCTGGTGAGTTAGATACTGTTGCTGCAATTGTGAAATGCATTGATGTCGTTTTGGTGTATGTTGTTCAAACTGATGTGACCTCTGTATTCTTTGGAATTTCATCATGGCCTGATGTGTTCCATATACTCTGCACAGTAAAACCCTTGACAATCAACTGACACCTCCTTAGCACCTATAACACACAACTTTGTACAACAGGTCGACAACAATTTGTTTCATACAACAAACTCTTCTTTGCAAAATCTTCGTGACTTCCTCACCATGACTCGAGCTTTGGCTTGTGGTAGATACTAACCCGTGGCTTGTATTGATGATAGGTGCTAAATTGTAGAATGAAGGACTGAGGTTGGTGCTCAATACTTGGATTCATAGTTACGTGGCTGACTAGTGATCTTATGAGCTGTTAATAACCTCTGTCTTACAAATCGAGCAAAAAATTGACACCTGTGCATAATTTTTATCTCTGATTCTTCCTCCTTAACGCCTGAAAATATCCTTTGTGATCTCTTCTTGTGGGTTTTTTGACATCTTTTCTCTTCTGTCGTGACTTTTTCCTTAGAATTTATCAAATACTTAGCTATCAAATGACACCTGCGCATTCAAGGTTAAGTAGTGGCATTCGATGGTATATCAAAGACACCTGGGACTTCAATTCTGGGCACTCGCAGATAACTTTAAAGCTGTATATTTATATATATGCTTAATGTTGAATCCGATATAAACTAGGAATTTAGAATATACACGTTTCATGTATATCGAGGCTTACATACTTTATTCGAATAGTGAAGTGGAAAGAATTTGGTGCTAGCGCTTGGCTTTATATGATTTTGAGTTTGACCCAGGGTTAGGTTTGAGGACTCTGCTTTAGCTTGGAGCCTTATATATGACTGTGCACTTTGACTTTGTGTTGAACGCACTTGATGTGCAGACCTGAAACTAGGCATATATGAACATATATATTTCTTTGTCCATAATATGAGATATAAAACATAAAAATAAAACAATGATATATTTTTTATCTTTTATAATCTCTATAGCATAGACTAGAGAAAAATAAATGACATTTATTTGTATCTTGTGTTGCATGTTAAAAAGAAAAAGATTCCAAGGATGATAGGCTAAATTGATTACCCAAAAGATGGATGAAGGTAAAGATTTAAAACACTGGCCAAAGGCTAAAAAGAAAAATGAGTGAAATAGGGAGAGAGAGAGATAAAAGCACTCCCAACAAACCAGTGCATTTTGATCACTAACAACTGGCTCCAACTGGGATGCACACCTCCTTGCGAGGTTTCCAAGAACCTAGTAGTTCCAGTAGCCTTTATCATTGGGCATGGAGTCATCTGGCCCATGCAACTTTTCCTCTGCAAACTTGGAGCCTGCCCTGCTTATTTATGAGCTCAACAACTGAAAAGATCTAGCTGCTCGTAAGGCAAGCTTATTCTTCTGCCTACTCCTACACTAACCAACTGTACTGCCTCTTATCAAGTGAAGTAATGCTTCCAATGAAGCCATATGATAAATTGATTTACTGACATCATGCTAGATCTTGGCCCAAAAAATAATGGAAACCATGTCATGCAGAAAAGAGGTTTGAACAAATGATAAAGACAATCTTCTTCTGACAAAAATACTTTAATGCATTTGCTGCTCATAGATTCCAAATAGTTATCAACATGGTCATAAATTTCATAAAGAAATACCTCTTTGAGATGCCGATCCAACTTACTGTATTGTAGCTGTTGATTGCTTTCACTGGTCTCAATACTGAATTTAATCTGTTCTTCTTCTGTCGAAAGAGAATGAAAATTCAACTTCTGATCTGAACCTCTCTGCTCTTCTTCACCATCACTGGTCTTAATGTTGAAAAAAAACTACTCATCCTCTATCAGAGAGTCATATAAGAAGGACTGTTGATCTGAACTTTCCAGCACATCATCTTCCTCATTGTATCTACTGCAATCTTCTTGATGTTTTGGCTGAAGATTAGACAGTCCTTGCAAATCTGGAAACTCTAAGCTTCCTTCATCATCCTCTTCTTCATGTGTGCTACAAATTTCCAGTCACTGCAAATATTGAAACTGAGAGATACCCTTAGGATCTGTTGTAGATTCAAAACTGTCATATGCTGATACAAAAATCTGCTCATCATCTTTAAAGGTTTCGAAAGAAACAATCTGATCATCTCTTTGTTGAAAAGTAGGACTAGATGAAATTTTAGTAGTCAACAATTCTTCACAAGACTTAAAGTCTTCTTCCTCATCACTATATTTTTCAAATATGGGAACATAAAGAACAATTTCTAATGATAAAGATGAAGATTCAAGCATAGAGTCATCAACAATAGGATCCTAAAATAGATTTGAAAAAATATCATCTTTTACCTCATCATATTCATCCTTCTTATTTGACATTGACATGTAAGATACATAAGGAGAAATATAATCCTCTTGCTGTCTTTCTTGAAGATTAGATGTTTTCTAAAAATCTCGTTCTTCATAGTCACTACCATTTCTCTTGAACTACAAATCTGAAAGTGGAGGGCTACCCTTAGAATCTATTGCAGATCTGAGACTGTCACCCGCTAATGTATCAATCTAATAATCACCTTTAGGGTTTTCAAAGGGGACAATCTCATCTTCATGAAAAAGTAAGTCAGTAGATGCATTTGATACAATGTCAAAAGAATCAATGCTATGGTTATCCATTCGAAGATCACCAATATTTTGGTTACAATGATAGATGTCCCCTATTGCAACATGCTCTTCGAAGCTATCATTAACCACATCATGTATACATTTATGATCATCTCTTTGTGTAGCTAAAGAAACCAGTTCTTCGAATTCATAATAATCAAACTTGAGGATGGTAAGAGAGCATTCAGTTTCTTTATTATCCATTTGTAGTTCATGTTGATGGGAAAACACAACATCTGAAAGATCATTAAAGGGCTGTGGCATATTATGAGGGGGAGCTCTTTCTAGATTTACATCTTCAATCTTACAATGTAATTCATATTCATCACAACAATTATCAAATGCAAACTCATCCGAAAAATCCCTTTTGCAGTGCTCAGTGAATGCTTTGTGAAAATCCTTCAATGATGAAATGTTGGAAGGAGGTAAAGAAAAATACCACCGATGTGCATCACCATACAATGAAAACATGAACATCTTCATGCTGCAGATCTAATAGATCCATGCACTCATGAAACTTGATGAGGTGTTTAACAAGATTGTCTTCTTTTCTCTCTTTGAAGCTAGGCAAAAAATCTCCCCATTCCGACATATCAGGTATTGGATGTGGGAAACCAGGAACTGAAGAGAAGTCAAGAGGTGCAAACCTCCAAGCCAAAAGAGCAGCAAACGCTTTTGACATTCAAATATCGTGGAGTCACCACTGAATCCATGCTTCATGGAGTCACCAGATAGATGATTATGACCAATGTAGTGTCCAACCTTTGTCTATCATCAAAGATCAGATCTATGTCGTCTCTCAGGGAAGCTGAGCTTCGATCTCCTCTCCCCGGCAACGAAACCAATTTGTTATCACTCCAATAAACTCTTTAGGGTTGTAAACTAAAGATGCTTGGTAACTTAAGAATATGGTAAATTAGGTATTCTTGGAACAATGGGATAACTCAAAAGATAATGAAAGTGACTACTTATCATGCATTCAAATAAAACAATGCTTTTAGAAATCAATAATCAGACAACATAGTTGAATAGGGGATGAAGAAAACTAGTCTAGATAACCAAATACATTAACATGTAGGGTCATACAAGACAAAAAGAAAACCTTTAATTCAAGTTCATGAGCTTAATAAGAAGATGACGATTCTTAGAAGCTGAGCTAAACTGAAATAAAGTGTAGAATAATGAAATATGAAAGAATCTGATATTGAAAACAAAAGAGGACTGTGATTCTATTATCAAAAATAAAAGTCAAGTACAATAGCCAGAAAATGTCTCTCCTATTTAACCCTTTAGTTCCTCTTATGTCTTGAGATTTATAGCTTTACAATACAGTTTTCAGATCCTAAAAGAATGGATCAGATATGCTAAAGATAGAAAGTCAAAACTGATTTACAAAAGATAAGGAATGATCCTCAAAATGAAGTCAATTCCACATTTCATGGTCTTCAGATGATGTAGACTCCCCATGTAGTGAAAATAAGCCTTCCAAGGCTGTTTGATGACTCTTAAGAAAGATGAAATTCGAATTTGCTAATTTTGGAAAAAACCCTGATTTGTTGCCTCCAAAATAGGTGTCAAAACAAACTTGAAAACCTATTCTAACCCTTTTACATCAGAAGTGGATCTTAGATATGACTCTATAATTCAACATCTATCCATTAAAAGAGTTTTCAAGAGATTCAGATTAGTAAAACTTCGATCCAGGCAAAATCTCACCAAATCTAGCCATCTCAGGTTTCACCAGCTAATTTGCCTTACGATCCAGAGCTTTCACCAGCTAACTGGTTATAATTTCACATTTTGCACTGGTGAAAGTTCTTTCTTAGTCAAAAATGAAATCTTCAAAATGAGTATACTCTGCCTCCATAGCTACCATCTGTTCCTTTAGAATTTGAACCAAATTCTTTATTGTCTTCTTCAATTTGCTCCATATAAATTGACAGAGAGTTTTTGGTTCATCTGTATTGATACTGTGATTTTCTTTACCCGTGCTCAGTTGCTAACACATTTATGCTTTGATTTAGGTATTGACAGTGGATATCTTACATCTTGATGTGAAACATCTGCTCCAAAGCCAATTTAAGTAAATTAATGTTAGCAGGGTCAATTAGGCACAAATAATCTTGTTTGAACCATTCAAACTGCTCAATATCAATGCATCGAAGATAAGGGTTTGTGGGAAACTCAGAGAAGAACAGAGA
>JZKD02S1778432.1:509918-524064 GCA_000966675.3 Picea glauca | reverse complement strand
AGAAGAACAGAGACATATTTTTATATTATGTGCTCCAACAACTAGTTGTGATGTTTCCTCTTCTTCCATGAACAAATCCTCTAGGCCTTTTCAAAGATACATTAGCTGGTGAGTTAGATACTGTTGCTGCAATTGTGAAATGCATTGATGTCGTTTTGGTGTATGTTGTTCAAACTGATGTGACCTCTGTATTCTTTGGAATTTCATCATGGCCTGATGTGTTCCATATACTCTGCACAGTAAAACCCTTGACAATCAACTGACACCTCCTTAGCACCTATAACACACAACTTTGTACAACAGGTCGACAACAATTTGTTTCATACAACAAACTCTTCTTTGCAAAATCTTCGTGACTTCCTCACCATGACTCGAGCTTTGGCTTGTGGTAGATACTAACCCGTGGCTTGTATTGATGATAGGTGCTAAATTGTAGAATGAAGGACTGAGGTTGGTGCTCAATACTTGGATTCATAGTTACGTGGCTGACTAGTGATCTTATGAGCTGTTAATAACCTCTGTCTTACAAATCGAGCAAAAAATTGACACCTGTGCATAATTTTTATCTCTGATTCTTCCTCCTTAACGCCTGAAAATATCCTTTGTGATCTCTTCTTGTGGGTTTTTTGACATCTTTTCTCTTCTGTCGTGACTTTTTCCTTAGAATTTATCAAATACTTAGCTATCAAATGACACCTGCGCATTCAAGGTTAAGTAGTGGCATTCGATGGTATATCAAAGACACCTGGGACTTCAATTCTGGGCACTCGCAGATAACTTTAAAGCTGTATATTTATATATATGCTTAATGTTGAATCCGATATAAACTAGGAATTTAGAATATACACGTTTCATGTATATCGAGGCTTACATACTTTATTCGAATAGTGAAGTGGAAAGAATTTGGTGCTAGCGCTTGGCTTTATATGATTTTGAGTTTGACCCAGGGTTAGGTTTGAGGACTCTGCTTTAGCTTGGAGCCTTATATATGACTGTGCACTTTGACTTTGTGTTGAACGCACTTGATGTGCAGACCTGAAACTAGGCATATATGAACATATATATTTCTTTGTCCATAATATGAGATATAAAACATAAAAATAAAACAATGATATATTTTTTATCTTTTATAATCTCTATAGCATAGACTAGAGAAAAATAAATGACATTTATTTGTATCTTGTGTTGCATGTTAAAAAGAAAAAGATTCCAAGGATGATAGGCTAAATTGATTACCCAAAAGATGGATGAAGGTAAAGATTTAAAACACTGGCCAAAGGCTAAAAAGAAAAATGAGTGAAATAGGGAGAGAGAGAGATAAAAGCACTCCCAACAAACCAGTGCATTTTGATCACTAACAACTGGCTCCAACTGGGATGCACACCTCCTTGCGAGGTTTCCAAGAACCTAGTAGTTCCAGTAGCCTTTATCATTGGGCATGGAGTCATCTGGCCCATGCAACTTTTCCTCTGCAAACTTGGAGCCTGCCCTGCTTATTTATGAGCTCAACAACTGAAAAGATCTAGCTGCTCGTAAGGCAAGCTTATTCTTCTGCCTACTCCTACACTAACCAACTGTACTGCCTCTTATCAAGTGAAGTAATGCTTCCAATGAAGCCATATGATAAATTGATTTACTGACATCATGCTAGATCTTGGCCCAAAAAATAATGGAAACCATGTCATGCAGAAAAGAGGTTTGAACAAATGATAAAGACAATCTTCTTCTGACAAAAATACTTTAATGCATTTGCTGCTCATAGATTCCAAATAGTTATCAACATGGTCATAAATTTCATAAAGAAATACCTCTTTGAGATGCCGATCCAACTTACTGTATTGTAGCTGTTGATTGCTTTCACTGGTCTCAATACTGAATTTAATCTGTTCTTCTTCTGTCGAAAGAGAATGAAAATTCAACTTCTGATCTGAACCTCTCTGCTCTTCTTCACCATCACTGGTCTTAATGTTGAAAAAAAACTACTCATCCTCTATCAGAGAGTCATATAAGAAGGACTGTTGATCTGAACTTTCCAGCACATCATCTTCCTCATTGTATCTACTGCAATCTTCTTGATGTTTTGGCTGAAGATTAGACAGTCCTTGCAAATCTGGAAACTCTAAGCTTCCTTCATCATCCTCTTCTTCATGTGTGCTACAAATTTCCAGTCACTGCAAATATTGAAACTGAGAGATACCCTTAGGATCTGTTGTAGATTCAAAACTGTCATATGCTGATACAAAAATCTGCTCATCATCTTTAAAGGTTTCGAAAGAAACAATCTGATCATCTCTTTGTTGAAAAGTAGGACTAGATGAAATTTTAGTAGTCAACAATTCTTCACAAGACTTAAAGTCTTCTTCCTCATCACTATATTTTTCAAATATGGGAACATAAAGAACAATTTCTAATGATAAAGATGAAGATTCAAGCATAGAGTCATCAACAATAGGATCCTAAAATAGATTTGAAAAAATATCATCTTTTACCTCATCATATTCATCCTTCTTATTTGACATTGACATGTAAGATACATAAGGAGAAATATAATCCTCTTGCTGTCTTTCTTGAAGATTAGATGTTTTCTAAAAATCTCGTTCTTCATAGTCACTACCATTTCTCTTGAACTACAAATCTGAAAGTGGAGGGCTACCCTTAGAATCTATTGCAGATCTGAGACTGTCACCCGCTAATGTATCAATCTAATAATCACCTTTAGGGTTTTCAAAGGGGACAATCTCATCTTCATGAAAAAGTAAGTCAGTAGATGCATTTGATACAATGTCAAAAGAATCAATGCTATGGTTATCCATTCGAAGATCACCAATATTTTGGTTACAATGATAGATGTCCCCTATTGCAACATGCTCTTCGAAGCTATCATTAACCACATCATGTATACATTTATGATCATCTCTTTGTGTAGCTAAAGAAACCAGTTCTTCGAATTCATAATAATCAAACTTGAGGATGGTAAGAGAGCATTCAGTTTCTTTATTATCCATTTGTAGTTCATGTTGATGGGAAAACACAACATCTGAAAGATCATTAAAGGGCTGTGGCATATTATGAGGGGGAGCTCTTTCTAGATTTACATCTTCAATATTACAATGTAATTCATATTCATCACAACAATTATCAAATGCAAACTCATCCGAAAAATCCCTTTTGCAGTGCTCAGTGAATGCTTTGTGAAAATCCTTCAATGATGAAATGTTGGAAGGAGGTAAAGAAAAATACCACCGATGTGCATCACCATACAATGAAAACATGAACATCTTCATGCTGCAGATCTAATAGATCCATGCACTCATGAAACTTGATGAGGTGTTTAACAAGATTGTCTTCTTTTCTCTCTTTGAAGCTAGGCAAAAAATCTCCCCATTCCGACATATCAGGTATTGGATGTGGGAAACCAGGAACTGAAGAGAAGTCAAGAGGTGCAAACCTCCAAGCCAAAAGAGCAGCAAACGCTTTTGACATTCAAATATCGTGGAGTCACCACTGAATCCATGCTTCATGGAGTCACCAGATAGATGATTATGACCAATGTAGTGTCCAACCTTTGTCTATCATCAAAGATCAGATCTATGTCGTCTCTCAGGGAAGCTGAGCTTCGATCTCCTCTCCCCGGCAACGAAACCAATTTGTTATCACTCCAATAAACTCTTTAGGGTTGTAAACTAAAGATGCTTGGTAACTTAAGAATATGGTAAATTAGGTATTCTTGGAACAATGGGATAACTCAAAAGATAATGAAAGTGACTACTTATCATGCATTCAAATAAAACAATGCTTTTAGAAATCAATAATCAGACAACATAGTTGAATAGGGGATGAAGAAAACTAGTCTAGATAACCAAATACATTAACATGTAGGGTCATACAAGACAAAAAGAAAACCTTTAATTCAAGTTCATGAGCTTAATAAGAAGATGACGATTCTTAGAAGCTGAGCTAAACTGAAATAAAGTGTAGAATAATGAAATATGAAAGAATCTGATATTGAAAACAAAAGAGGACTGTGATTCTATTATCAAAAATAAAAGTCAAGTACAATAGCCAGAAAATGTCTCTCCTATTTAACCCTTTAGTTCCTCTTATGTCTTGAGATTTATAGCTTTACAATACAGTTTTCAGATCCTAAAAGAATGGATCAGATATGCTAAAGATAGAAAGTCAAAACTGATTTACAAAAGATAAGGAATGATCCTCAAAATGAAGTCAATTCCACATTTCATGGTCTTCAGATGATGTAGACTCCCCATGTAGTGAAAATAAGCCTTCCAAGGCTGTTTGATGACTCTTAAGAAAGATGAAATTCGAATTTGCTAATTTTGGAAAAAACCCTGATTTGTTGCCTCCAAAATAGGTGTCAAAACAAACTTGAAAACCTATTCTAACCCTTTTACATCAGAAGTGGATCTTAGATATGACTCTATAATTCAACATCTATCCATTAAAAGAGTTTTCAAGAGATTCAGATTAGTAAAACTTCGATCCAGGCAAAATCTCACCAAATCTAGCCATCTCAGGTTTCACCAGCTAATTTGCCTTACGATCCAGAGCTTTCACCAGCTAACTGGTTATAATTTCACATTTTGCACTGGTGAAAGTTCTTTCTTAGTCAAAAATGAAATCTTCAAAATGAGTATACTCTGCCTCCATAGCTACCATCTGTTCCTTTAGAATTTGAACCAAATTCTTTATTGTCTTCTTCAATTTGCTCCATATAAATTGACAGAGAGTTTTTGGTTCATCTGTATTGATACTGTGATTTTCTTTACCCGTGCTCAGTTGCTAACACATTTATGCTTTGATTTAGGTATTGACAGTGGATATCTTACATCTTGATGTGAAACATCTGCTCCAAAGCCAATTTAAGTAAATTAATGTTAGCAGGGTCAATTAGGCACAAATAATCTTGTTTGAACCATTCAAACTGCTCAATATCAATGCATCGAAGATAAGGGTTTGTGGGAAACTCAGAGAAGAACAGAGACATATTTTTATATTATGTGCTCCAAAAACTAGTTGTGATGTTTCCTCTTCTTCCAGGAACAAATCCTCTTGGCCTTTTCAAAGATACATTAGCTGGTGAGTTGGATACTATTGCTGCAATTGTGAAACGCATTGATGTCGCTTTGGTGTCTGTTGTTCAAACTGATGTGACCTTTGTATTCTTTGTAATTTCATCGTGGCCTGATGCCTTCCATATACTCTACGCAGTAAAACCCTTGGCAATCAGCTGGCACCTCCTTAGCACCTGTAATGCACAACTTTGTACAATAGGTCGACAACAATTTGTTTCATACAACAAACTCTTCTTTGCAAAATCTTTGTGACTTCCTCACTATGACTCAAGCTTTGGCTTGTGGTAGATACTAACCCATGGCTTGTATTGATGACAGGTGCTGAATTGTAGAATGAAGGACTGAGGTTGGTTCTCAATACCCAGATTCATAGTTACGTGGCTAACTAGTGATCTTATGAGCTGTTAATAACCTCTGTCTTACAAATCGAGCATCAACTTGAAACCTGTGCATAATTTTTATCTTTGATTCTTCCTCCTTAACGCCTGAAAATATCCTTTGTGATCTCTTCTTGCAGGGTTTTTGACATTTTTTCTCCTTTGTCGTGACTTTTGCCTTAGACTTTATCAAATACTCAGCTATCAAATGACACCTGTGCATTCAAGGTTAAGTAGTGGCATTCGATGGTATATCGAAGACACCTGGGACTTCAATTCTGGGCACTGGCAGATAAATTTAGAGCTGTATATTTATATATATGCTTAATGTTGAATCCGATATAAACTAGGAATTTAGAATATACAGGTTTCATATATATCAAGGCTTACATAGCTTATTCGAATAGTGAAGTGGAAAGAATTTGGTGCTAGTGCTTGGCTTTATATGATTTTGAGTTTGACCCAGGGTTAGGTTTGAGGACTCTGCTTTAGCTTGGGGCCTTATATATGACTGTGCACTTTGACTTTGTGTTGAACGCACTTGATGTGCAAACCTGAAACTTGGCATATATGAACATATATATTTCTTTGTCCATAATATGAGATATAAAACATAAAAATAAAACACTGATATATTTTTTATGTTTTATAATATCTATAGCATAGACTAGAGAAAAATAAATGACATTTATTTGTATCTTGTATTGCAGGTTAAAAAGAAAAAGATTCCAAGGATGATAGGCTAAAGTGATTACCCAAAAGATGGATGAAGGTAAAGATTTAAAACACTGGCCAAAGGCTAAAAATAAAAATGAGTGAAACAGGGAGAGAGAGAGAGAGGGAGATAAAAATTCTCCCAACAAACCAATGCATTTTGATCACTAACAGATCTCCCACAGACTCAGAAACCAGAAAACAAGCAATCAAAGCAAGGGAAACTAGACTAACTACGAAACAACATGTTCCCCAGTGGAGTCGCCAATTTTGTTCAAGCTTGTGTAAAAATGAAACCACCTACGTCAAGCATAGTTTCCTCTGGTTCAATCTTGTGTAAAAATGAAACCAAGTTCAAGCATAGTTTTGTTTAGTTTTTAAGCTTATGTAAAAATAAAGTTTATCCCAAGCATAGTTTTGTTTTGTTTTAAAGATTGCGTAAAAATAAAAACAATCCCGAGCTTAGTCTTTGTTCTTTCTCATGCTTGTAAATACATGAGAATAAGTTATCGAGCTTGGTCTTTTTTCTTTCTCATGCTCGTAAATACGTGAGAATGTAACCGAGTGTACTTTTATCAATTTTTCTAATCTCATCCAAGCCAATTTTCTCCATGAGAGCTCCTCTCCTTTTATAAGATGAAGAGGATAAGGTGAGGAGGTTAGGATAATCCCACCAAATCATGAAAGTGAGTAAGATCCAAACCATTTGGATGACACCTCACCATGGACGTTTCTCCTTCTAGAAGCATCACGAAGATGCTCATTTTTCCCACGTATGAATATTCTCACACCCTGCTTATACAACAATATGCGAACCTCTCGCAACCCAGCTATGGTGCAGCCTGTGAGAATTAGGCATTCTCGCACCCTAGCCATAGTGAAACATGTGAAAATAATCTTTAATAGGGTTTTCATAAAGGAAAATGCAACTTCTTTTCTCAGGAAAAGTTCTTCTCCCTTCTTTCTTTAGGAACTCAGGCCACTGAACCCTCTGAAGACTACAGATAGGTTTACATCATTAACGGTCACTGAGTCATTATTTTCATCATTCCTATGACCATTAATGATGTAAACCTGTCTGTAGTCTTCAGAGGGGTCAGTGGCCCGAGTTCCTGAAGAAAGAAGGGAGAAGAACTTTTCTTGAGAAAATAAGTTGCATTTTCCTTTATGAAAACCCTATTAAAGATGATTTTTTCATGTTGCACTATGGCTAGGGTGTGAGAATGCCTGATTCTCACAGGCTACACCATAGCTGGGTTGTGAGAGGTTCACATATTTATCTATAAGAAGGGTGCGAGACTTCTCATACATGGGAAAAACAAGCATCTTCTCGATGCTTCTAGAAGGAGAAACTTCCATGGTGAAGTGGAATCTGAATGGTTTGGATCTTACTCGCTTTCATGATTTGGTGGGATCATCCTAACCTCCTCACCTTATCCTCTTCAACTTATAAAAGGAGAGGAGCTCTCATGGAGAAAGTTGTCTTGGACGAGATTAGATTTTGGGATTAGCTTGGATTGGATTGAGCTTTGGAGATTGTTAGCTTGGCTAGATGAGCCATTTTGTCAAGATAGATTGTGAACATTATCAGATCTATGCTCTCAGAATTCTTGGAGTGGAAGTGTGTGGGGAACAAAGGACAGTTGTAAGGGACCTTACGACATCGAGGCCATGGTTGTAATCTCTCTTTCACATTTAATATGATTATTTCCTATAAAGCTTGTTGTGTTTTATTGTATGATTCATTGATCACATACATAGGTTTATATTTAGTTTATGCTATTACTATCACTTTGGTTGGTTGCATTCTTTTGCAGGTTCATCATTGTATGAGCATTGGAATAGAGCTAGGATGGCGATGGCGAGAGGAAGCAGTGTTTAAACGGTATGTCACCTATCCCTCTTTAGTTAGTAAATTCAATATTTAAAACTTAAGGAAAGCGTCATGTTTTGGTGTGTTTTGTTCTAGATCTAGGTGGATCTAGGGAGATCAGTTAGTGTCTGCACCTACCAATTTATCCAATAACAAAATTGGTGACTCCACTGGGGAACATATTGTTTCCTAGTTAGTCTAGTTTTCCTTGCTTTGATTGCTTGTTTTTTGGTTTCTGAGTCTGTGGGAGATCCACCCAAACTCTCTGGATCTGAAAGTTCACTTATACTCTTTTGTCCTTTTCCAAATCCTCTTTGATTTCAAGCAGTCTCGCACTGTACTGGTCTACAACCTGCGAAAACCCCTCAGTTTCACACCCCACTGTGTAATCCAGTATGACATGTTCACACCCTACTGTGTAATCAATTGCGACATGTTCGCACCCTACCTGTGTCCAGCCTGCGAACTCCACTGATTTTTGCACTGCACCCTATAGCTAGGCTGCAAACCCATTTAAAATTTTTGTTTGGAATTAGGATTTCCTATCTTTTGATGCCCAATTTTTCTTTGATCAATTGGATTGAACTTTTGGAGCCTATATTGATCTGTTTACAGTCTGCTTGACATTCTTTGAGTTTCTTTAGCCATTTTTGCTTTGTTTGGTTTTGAAGGATTAGTCTCTTGCTTTGAGTGTCTTTCAATTCCAAAGCTTGTGTTTTCTTTAAAATTGTTTAGGGAAATATCAAATTTCTTCTGAATAGTTCGGTTTAAAAGAAAACTTTTAGTTTGGGTTTCTTTGTTTTAAAAAAGTTCATTATTGCTTTTAGTGAAAATTTTGAAACAAAAAGATTTAATTTCTTGCTTTATATTGGATTGGGGGCATCCTTGCATTTGAAGTAGCAGAATTGCATGATTCTTGGCATTTTTTGATCTTAAATTATGAAAAATTTTCCCCCTGATGGCCGGGGGGGGGGCATGAATCGTGCATTGGTGTACAATCTTTTTTTCTCATTTCTTGAGAATATTGATATTGATGAGTTTTAAGATTTTGGGACATTGTGCATCTATGAATGATAAATGTTTTCTCCTTCTCGTAACATAGCTTTCATCGAAATAAAAAGATTGCATCTTCATCTCTTTGCATAAATTTCGAGTCGATCAAAACACCATATTGTCTATGCCATTTTCCTTTTGAGTAACAACAACCATAAAATAAAGCGCTTATAAAAATTGATTAGACATTTTTATCTTTTTTGGTAGCAAACCTACATTAGATTAGTCGTAGGGCTTTGGAATAGGTGTGAAAGATAACTTTCCAACGCTGCAAACAAACATAGTATCTTGTGATAGGGAGAGTTAAATCCACTTACTACATTTTGTCTTGGGAAGCCCTTCTAACACAAGGGTTAATCACGAGGTCGCATTGAGACTAAAAAAGTTACTCACCCTACTTTGTTGGTCTTGGTGTAGATATTACATGTATTATGGGGGTCGCTTGAGAGGTATACTCACAAAGATGAGTGGAAGCCTTTCAAGTTAATTTTAGGCTAGATACCCTGCCCTTGCACATGGATATGACTATCGACTATTTCCCCAGGCATCGCTGTAGTGATTGGTAACCTTAGTGGCCTATATCTTTAGGGTCTTTAAACAAGGTGATTATGGAGGGGCAAGTCTTCATAATACCTGGAATCAATGTTGGCCAAACTCACTCGGGCTCCTTGGAGGGTATACCCACGATTATGTGTGGGAGATTGAACCAGGGTGTAAGTCCGTTAAGCAGGTCGTCAACGTAACTTTTCCACCCACTCTATCTCATCCCCTTCTTACATTGTTCTCGCAACGTTGGATTTCATTACCATCTAGTGTGCTCATTGTGATAAGGTTTTGTTTGCTGACTTGCTTACTAGATTTTTAGCGTGTGCTGTTTGTTCTCCCTAGTGGACTCTAGATTGGATTTTATGGTGTCAGTTCTCAAAATGACCAATGAAGGAACTTCTTCTCCAGGGGAAACTTTTGTTTTTCCTTCTTACGGAAACATTGGTCCTCCTCACATCGCTAATTTGAGCCTTCTAGGTCTCACAATTGGATTACCGGTATGGTTGTTTTCCACTCAGGTAATATCGAATGCAGTAAGGGATTCGGTTGTAAGCACTTCCACCCAAGAGCATAGACCTCATGTTGATCCTTCACCTTCTTCACTAGTAAGGTCTTCTTCACCTTCTTTTCTTGTAAGGTTGCCTTCAATTTTATCTTCTTTGTCGGGTGAAAGTTATGAAGCTAGTAACCCGGTGAATAAGAAGAAGAAGAAAAGAAAGATTAAGAAGAAGAAGTAAAAAAAGATTAAGAAGAAGAAAGATAAACAAGGTTCAAAACCTCCAACCACTGTCAAACATGTTGGAAAACAACTAGTTACTGTTAATCGTGCAGGGAGTGTTGATGATGTCAAGATCACCCAAACAACTCATAAGCCCAAGTACCCTTGTAGAATTTGTAAGGGTAGCCATCCTCTTAAGGATTTCCTTGGTCTATCCAAGGTTATAGAAGTATGGTCTACACACCCTTACCAACCCATATCGTCAGTCTCTGAACAACATGCTGATGATCTCTCGTCAACTAGTCTTGATACAGTTGGGAAGAAGAAAAGTAGAGCCAAGTTCTCGTGTATGTTATGCAAAGGGTGTCATTTAACTCATCTTTACCCTCATATGGAAGAAGCCTCGGAATTCCTAGAAGACATGATGTTTCACAAACCCAACTTCCAGCTACTTATCACAAGCTTTCTCTCAACCCCCCTGTAGTTGATGAAGTGATCAATCTGGTTCCCCCGTCAGTTAGTCCAATTGATCATGTCGTCAATCTTGCCACGTCCTTAATTTAAATAGTAGACAAAGTGGTCGATCCGATCCCATAATCGGTCGATCCCACTCTCCCTTTAGAGAGTGTTAGCAAAGTAGTTGATCCGATCCCATCCTCGGTCAATCCCACTCTCCCGTTAAAGAGTGAAACCCAAGCAGTTGATCCGTTTCCACCTGTCGACCCCATTATCCCCATGGAGAATGAAACCCAAGTGGTCGATTTGATCTCACCATCAGTCGATCCTACTCTCCCGCTCAAGAGTAAACCTAATACTACCCATGTTTTTCTCGTTGATACCATGCTGGGGGGTATTCCTCCTTCTCCCGTGGAACCCCCTCCATGTAACGAAGCCATCCATTTTGATTGGGGTGTGCTAACTGCACCTCATCTTCCCTCTCACATTCCTTTCCAGATTACAGTACAAGTTTGTGGTTGAGATGTTCCTCAGACACTGATAAATGAAGGTGCGTCCGTTAGTATTTTGTCCTCTTTCGCTTGGCAAGCTTTGGGCTTTCCTCAGCTTGTGCCGGTTACACAAAATCTGTTAGATTTTAACAGAAGAACTAGTCAACCTTTAGGGACCCTTCCTCAGTTTCTTGTAACTTTGGGAGGGAAAACTGTCTTTATTGACATCATGGTAGTCCAAGACACCTTGGATTTTTCTCTACTCCTTAGGCGATATTATGTCTATGCCATGAAAGCTATTGTGTCTAATCTTTTTCGTGTGATATATTTCCCTCACAATGGATGATTTGTGACTGTTGATCAACTTTCATTCATTAGCCCTGACTGGATTACCTCTTTAAACGATTCTTATATGTAGACGGTATCGCCCCCACCATAGGTCAATTATGTTGCGTTGTCGCCCATGGCTTCAACTTCTGATGACTTAGATCGAGTAGTTGACATGGTGATCTCTTCAATAGGGTTGTTAGAGTCTAATATCTTTACTCTTGTTGCGACCCTCAACATGGTGTCCTTCCAAAGTGTGTTTCTTCCTTCTAGTGAAGACCTCTTGGAAGCCATGACCGAGTTTTTTCCCTTGACATAGTGTCATTCTGGAGAATTGTCCTCTTGGAATCCATGATCAAGAAGATAATACAAGGATTTTTTTTTTCATCTCTGTGGCAACCTCGTTAAAAAATGAAACAGAGGTTACGAGCATAGTTCTTTTTTCTGTGTCAAGCTCGTTAAAAAAAATCAAATAGTTTTCTCCCTCTCTATTTGAGTCAAGTCCTTCGTCTAGTATTTGAAGCTCCATTTCATTCTCCTTTGCAGTTGGATGAAATTAAGCTTGGGGTGCATTTTCCTCAGCCTCTGGACTTCATGTTGAAGTTGAGTCACTAGCTTCTTAATATAGGGGCTAAGTACCAACCATGCGAATTCATGGATAATGAGTTGGGAAGTTCAAACATAGTTTTTACTTTGGTTCAATATTGTGTAAAAATGAAACCACCTACCTCAAGCATAGTTTCCTCTGGTTCAAGCTTGTGTAAAAATTTGACCTCAACTCATTGACTCAAATTCATTGGATTGTACTAGAGTACCTTGGGAGTCATTGACATTAATGGTGATTTATCTCGCACTTGTTAATGGTATTCACTAACGACCGATAATCAAGTGGTTTCTACCATGTTCGACTTCGACACATGTATTCGCATGGTTAGATTCATACTATAGAGAGGTGGAGATGAAGACCCTGGATATTTTCTAACAGATTCAGGTTGCATTGGAGTATATTTAGTTTGTACTGTTGCATGGATCCACATTGTATGTCTCGTGGCTATGTTCAAATTTGAGTCTTTAACACATAGATCCACAGTGTATTTTTGGTGGCTATGTTCAGATTTGAGTCATATCGACATGGATCCACAGTGTATGTTTGGTGGCCATGAACTGTCTTACTTGACATGGATCTTTGCATGTCGAAATTCATGCTTTGAGTCATTTGTATTATGAGTATGGGAATTCCTACCTCAGTGATGATATATTATTGTACTATATTTCATTGTTTGTTGGTAGGTTTCCGACCGTCTGTTCCTTGTTCCCTACACACACTCGACAAAGGATTTCAGTTATCACTTTTTTCTAACTTCATACTTTGGGGGGCTCTCTGTTACAAATTATTTTTATCATCCCTGTGACTATTAATGATGTAAACCTGTCTGTAGTCTTCAGAGGGGTTAGTGGCTTGAGTTCCCGAAGAAAGAAGGGAGAAGAACTTTTCCCGAGAAAAGAAGTTGCATTTTCCTTTATGACAACCATATTAAAGATGATTTCCGCATGCTGCACTATGGCTAGGGTGAGAGAATGCCTAATTCTCGCAGGCTGCACCATAGCTGGGTTGCAAGAGGTTTGCAGATTTCTCTATAAGTAGGGTGCAAGAATTCTCATACGTGGGAAAAACGAGCATCTTCTCGATGCTTCTAGAAGGAGAAAATTCCATGGTGAGGTGGCATCCGAATGGTTTGGATCTTACTCACTTTCATGATTTGGTGGGATTGTCCTAACCTCCTCACCTTATCCTCTTCAACTTATAAAAGGAGAGGAGCTCTCATGGAGAAAGTTGGCTTGGATGAGATTATCTTTTGGGATTAATTTGGATTGGATTGAGGTTTGGAGATTGTTAGCTTGGATAGATGAGCCATTTTGTCAAGATAGATTGTGAACATTATCAGATCTATGCTCTCAGAATTCTTGGAGTGGAAGTGTGTGGGGAAAAAAGGACAGTTGGAAGGGACCTTACGACATCAAGGCCATGGTTGTAATCTCTCTTTCACATTTAATATGATATAGTAATATGATTCTTTCCTATAAAGCTTGTTGTGTTTTATTGTATGATTCCTTGAGCACATACAAAGGTTTATATTGAGTTTATGCTATTACTATCACTTTGGTTGGTTGCGTTCTTTTGCAGGTTCATCATTGTATGAGCATTGGAACGGAGCTAGGATGGTGATGGTGAGAGGAAGTAGTGTTTAAACAGTATTTCACCTATCCCTCTTTAGTTAGTAAATTCAATATTTAAAACTTAAGGAAAGAATCATGTTTTGGTGTGTTTTGGTCTAGATCTAGGTGGATCTAGGGAGATCAGTTAGTGTCCGCACCTACTGATTTGATCCAGGTGGATATTGGTGGCCACCCACCTTTTCCTACTGGCTCAAATTAGTTTTCTGGCAATTTTGGCAATTTACTATTTTTAGCAGGTTTAACTTCCGGGGCCATTTTGA
>JZKD02S1778432.1:465865-478376 GCA_000966675.3 Picea glauca | reverse complement strand
GTACAATCGTATTGTAACTTTTGTCCAGGCAGCTTGGCAGAACTTTCCACTTTGAACATACATTCCATATTTTACTAATAAAATATTAAAAGCAATGGATCAATTGATTTGATAGGCATCTTCCTATTTCGAAGGATTATCAGACCTTGACCTTGAGCTGATATCCTTTAAAACCTTGCTGCCATACTCTTTTACTGATCTCTCACAAGGTTTTCGTTACTTGGGTTACTTATTGAATACAGGCACACACCGTGTAGCATATTGGCACTGGTTGGTTAGTAGAGTCACAAACAGGATGAACTTATGGTGCAACATATGGCTTTTACTAGGGGTAGATACATTTTGGTTAAAACTGTTCTTGAAGGATAATCAGTATATTGGATGTCCCTCGAAGCTTTACCCCTGATGGTTTTAAATAGAATTAGGAAATTGATGTTTCAATTTCTTTGGTCTGGTCACTCGGATACTCAGCATCTTCACCTCTGTTGATGGGAAGTTCTTTCTAAGCCGAAAAAGCTCGGGGGTTGGGGTTTCCATAATCTCAATATCTTCAATCTAGCACTAAATGCATCAACTTTGTCGAGGGTTTTAAATCAAACAAGTCTGTGGCAGAAGGTTGTCAGAAGCAAATACTTACAAAATTCTTCTCTCATAAACTGGCTTAGGCAGCCTTCCCACCATTACTCTTTTGCTTCAAAAATCTGGACCAGCCTCATTCGAGCACTCCCAATCATTGTCCATTGGCTCTGCTGGTGTCCAGGAGCCGACTCACTTGTTGTTGTTGGTCGCGATAAGATATTGGGACTGGGCGAAAGATCGCTCCTCTCTGTTGAGCTCTTAACAACTTTAAACACAAAGAACATTACCACACTGTCACAAGCTTCACTAACAACCGATCCTTTCACTTTCGCTACGGTTTGGAGAAATAGCAATGAGCTAGGACTCTTGGACACTCTCGCCAACGAATAGAACAACTACTCTTCGGATCTCTGTCAAGCTAGAATTACACTCCAGGAAGGCATGGTAGACCAACTACTTTGGATCGGCGGAGACTCCTTTGGCTCTCTCACTGTAAAAAACTACTACAAAGCTATCCTGTCAACTCAACAATTACCATTGAGGAACGAGTGGAAGGCTAGTTTTTGGAAATGGAAAATTCAGCTAAAAACTCTTCTATTTTTCTGGCTGGCTACCGAGTTTAAAATACTAACATGGGACACATTACAAAGAAAGGGGTGGGTGGGACCGAGAATGTGTCCACTGTGCAGAGCAACCACCGAAGATAACACTCATTTATTCATTAACTGTTCTTTCACGCAGGCAACCTGCGCAAAGGTCCTTTCCACTCTAAATATGAATGTTTCATGGAGCAGACAAAATTTAACTGATTGTATGGAGTCTTGGATGCGCATCAAAGCCGCCCCAAAAAAACTCCCTGTCTTGATGTGTTGGTACCTGTGGCTAGAACGAAACAAAGCCTTGTTCGAAGGGAAGTTGCCAACAATCATTTCGGTTGTCCATCATACACTAAGTCTGCTCTCTAAACTTCCAACAGCGGTAAACTCGCAGGCTATTAGGCAATCCGCGATTTTTCGATCAACTAGATACACCATGACCTTCTTTGATGGGGCTTCCTCAACCGGTGGATCAATTTGTGGAGCAGGGGGATCACTGAAACGAACAATTGGACCAAACATTAGATGGTTTTTTAATTGTGGCACGAGTTCTAATACAAAATCCGAATTAGTCGGAGCATGGGCTACATTTGCCATGGAAAAATTACTGAATATTCACCATATTCAGTTTTTTGGGGATTCCAAAGTAGTCATTGAATGGCTAAAACAAAAATACAAGCTCCAGGCGGTCAATTTAGAAGGCTGGAAGCGACGTACTCGGGATCTGGCAACATCTTTTCAAAGAATCACCTATCAACATATCTATAGGGAATCAAACGAGGAGGCAGACAAATTCTCTCTCGACACCAAAGGGAATATTAAACTACTTCAACTGGGATGGAGAAGTTGAGAGCACACATTAGTTCATAAAAAATTTCTAACAGACTTCTCAGTCGCTCCATGGACAGGGCTGCTTTTTTGGATCTGTTTTGTCTCGTATTTTCTGATTTTTGTAATTTTCCTATTTGCTATGTTCTTCTTTTCTATGGATGTTTGAAGTAGAGAAATCTCGAGTGTATTGTAGGCGTCTTCCTATTTTGATTTTATTTTTATATGGTTGTAAGTTAATTTTTTAATAATTTTCATTAAAAAGCTATGGTTTTTTTATTTTACACATTTTAAATTCTAAATTATTTATTAGTATATATTAACAAGTTATCGGATTTGAATTTGGATTTATATTCCATAACAGATGAAATCATATTGATTAAAAAATTTGCGAATGTACTTTGTCAAAATTCACATTATTTACTATATTTTCTTATTGACTTATGTTTCATTTGGTTTTTAATGCATTATGTTACATTGATCCATCTAGGTGCTACCCCCTTTGGAATTGAACTTGTGACCTCTTAGGAAGAAACACTTGTTTTTAACCCACTCTGGCTATATATATATATATATATATATAAGCCCACATAAATTTCTCCCATAAATTTTCTATAGAGTTCCTCTAGGCACACATATATCATTAAATAGAAACATTATATTTTATTTTGAGTACCAATTTATTTATTTGAATTCCTAAAAACCCCTTAGTGACTCCTACTCAGCTTATCAATGTCTAAATGCTTTGGAACGAGAGAAAAATATGCGACACACATTGTTTCTTATAAAAGTAATATACAATATATTTTAAGGAGGAGTTCTCAATTTTTAATTACAAGAAACATATATTTTAAAATGATATATCATATACTTTGCGTTTATAACTGCAATATTCCATATATAATATAGTATGCAGAATGTAAATATTTAGAAAGCAATGGTAGGACAACAATGATATATCCATAACAATACCAGATTAATACTAGAATAACACCAGAAAGAACACCTTTATTAATGATAGCAATGTTCACTTGCCTCTTCGAGGGGGTAACTTCCAACAAAGCATAACTCTATTACAATAATCCAATGCCTCCCACTCTTATTTATACTAATTCTACCTTCTAGGGAAATTTCTAGAGGAAGATCTTTCTAGAAGGGGAAGCTTTTATTATGTCTTCGTACGTTGAATTATTTTCCTTTATTTATTAGGCCTTATTAACTAATGTCAATCTTTATTACATAGAAAACATATCCTACTAACTAATGACCCATGGAGAGGGGTTAGGACCAGATCCTAACATGCCCTCCCCCTTCAAAAACAACCTTGAACTCAAGGCTGGAGGTGCATAAACTATTGGAGTATGGAAGTTGGTTCCCAGTTCACATCCTTTGGTGATGTGCCCTTCCACTGGATCAAAACTTTCTTGATGGTTTTGCCACACAACTGACATTCACGGTAATTGAGGATGACGTCTGGTTGGAGCCAAAGGTAGCCTTCTTCATCTAATTCTCGAAGGATGGTTTGGACCCTGCAGTTCTGTCCCACTACTTTCTTCAGACAGGAAACATGGAGCACCTGATGGATTTTGGAAGTAGCCGGAAGGGCCAATTTGTAGGCCAATGAACCAATACACTTGATGATCTGGTAGGGCCCATAAAACTTGGGTGCAAACTTGTGATGTCCCTAGGATTTGTGAGAGGTTTTCTTCTAAGGTTGGAGTTGGAGAAACACATGATCTCCTTCCTAAGAAACCCTTTCTGAATGATGTTGGTTCGCTTGTTGCTTCATGTGATTTTGGGCCATGTGAAGGTCATCCTTCAGAGCCGCAAGGGTGGTTGTGCGACCTTGCAACATTGTATCAATATATTGGACCTTTGATATGCTAGGAAGATAGGTAGTGACTGTAGGTGGGTGTTGGCCATACACTTCTTCATATGGGGTCATTTTAGTGGTTGTATGATAGGAAGTATTGTACCACCATTCTGCCAAGGGGAGCCATTAAACCAACTGGTGTTGTTTTCCCGAAGAAAAACATTGCAAGTAGGTTTCCAAACATTTGTTGACCACTTTCGTTTAACAGTCAGACTGGGGGTGATAGGATGTGCTCATGTTCAATTGGGTGCCTTGCAATTTAAACAACTCTTGCCAAAATGTGCTTGTGAAAGTGGGGTCACGATTAGATACAATAGAGGTGGCCATGCCATGTAACTTGAAAATCTGATCAAGGAAAACTTGTGCTACTATTGCCGGTGTGAAAAGGTGGGGTTATTAGAATATAATGGATGTACTTTTTTTACCATTGACAATATCTCTATTTTCACCCAACCATAGGCTGAAGCCACCCTCTGAGCACCTTAACCTTGATAGAGAATCACTCCGAAAGAAAACCCTAGGCTAGATAGCCAAACAAAGGGTAGCACACCTTTCCCCAAGGATAGCACACCAACAAGAGATGATCAGATAGTCCAAACCCTAACCAAGAGATAGTCCAAGCCAAACGTGATCTGCTGGCTGCAGCAGCTGCAATGGCAGCTCTCCTCCAAACCTGCGCACAAAACTGGGCATTGTAGTACGCACAAGTGCTGCTCTGCAATTCTGAGACTGCCCGCCAGAATGAAGACTGGCCTCCTGTATTTATAGTAATTCTAGCTAACTGCCTGGGACGACTTCTCATTCTGGGTATCTGTCTGTTCAACATATTTTATTTCTTCTGGCCGACTTCTTCTCTTGGAGGCTAATAAACTAATACAAGTTATCTACTTGAGCCGACATGTCTTCTAGGGTTATTAGCCAACTCATTAGGGTTTCTTCTTGCTTCCCAGAATGTTCTATTCTCGTCAGGTTTACATGTGGAGGTAAATACCTCCCACAACTACCATAATATCAACACTCCCTCCTGGCTAGGGAGGTATTATAGGTAATGGTCTTGAGCACAAACATACCATTCAACCCGTAGCATCAACATAGTTGTATAGAATATCTCATGACTAGATCATGAGCACCATCATCACCATCAGTTTCATCAACTGCATCATCTCTCGGAACCATACTCTATCCGAGTAATCAGACATGATTCTCACTCCATAGAGTGACACAGGAGCCGTTCTTCTAATCTAGAAGAATAAATGTTCTGAATCATTTTCTGTCTGGGAAATCTCTGTTCATTGATCATCCATCTAGCTGATAATCATTTTCAACACTGCTGATAGTCTTCAAGTCAATTGGAACAATATCATTCAATAGAACACAACTGTGTCTATCCATAGTAGTACACAACTACAATCAATGGTACACTACCACACCAAGTAGCACACAAGTACTTGATTAGTAACGTATAGTCACAAACAATGGAACACATCCACCATAGTAGTATACATCTACTGTCTCGAAACCTACGGTCTTCATAACAATCATATGATATCAACCTTCATAGAAACAATGTTATGATATAAACTGAATCATCTGGGCCATTCTTCCACTCACATCTGTGAGATCTTGGAAGAGCATCTGCCCTCAAAAGGTAAAACATCAATGATGAACTATGTGGACTATTATTCTTAAGCAAGGAAGAATGAATGCCTTGATTTTTGAGTCTGGACCATTCCCCACCCTGGGCCATTCCTCCGACACTCAACAAAGTGTAACTTGGAGAGAATGAGTCTGCCCTAAGGAATGTTTGTCCATGATTGCTGAACCTGGACCATTCCCCACCCTGGGCCATTCCTCCGGCACTAAACAAAGTGCAACTTGGAGAGAATGAGTCCACCCTAAGGAATGTCTGTCTGGACCATTTCCCATGTTAACCACAAGAGGAAATGACTGTCCTACACCAACCTCCAAAACAGACCAATCCCCATGTTAACCAAAATGGGAAATTGCTGTCCGGAAAGGCGGGCCAGTCTTCTTGAGTAACCCTCAAGAAGAAGACTTCCCTAGAACACTTCTCATGTTAACCAAAATGGGAAGTCACTGTCTATGGTACACCAACAATCTTGACCATTTTACGAACTGGAAAATGTCTATCCGACAGAAATATCAATCCACTTTCCGAACTGGAAAGAAACTGCTCATCCTGGACCTTTTTTCGAACTGAAAAATGACTGTCCGTCAATCAATAATACATTAGTTCTCCCTCCCAACCTGGGAGTCATCTCTTCGTTTTTCAATAAGGAAATCGTCTCGATGAGTTCCAGCTTGAGTATGTAAACTCTTTCATCTTGGACATAAGCTTTACCAAAATGTCTTCTTATCTGCTCATCTGTGGAGATATGTATTGGAGAACCACTTTCTCCTTTCTAGACTTCATTACAGATAATGTAATGCTTGATTTCAAATGTACTTCGGTATAGAACTCTGGTTTTCTTTGAAGGCTTCATGTAGCTCTGATCAATAAGGTATATCATTGTTTGGAAAACTAGAACATATCCATGTGGCACTTCTTTTGTCATCATGAGATATTTGTCATGGATTGGCAATCCATCATCCTGATTTTATGAGTAATCATTTTGAGAAAATCTTCACCACGCTTATGCTGTGCATTGGATGTTCTCCATTAAGTTATCTTCTTCCATCTGCATATAAGGGTCTCTTTCTCAAAGTCTTGAGGTTGCTCTTCATACACTCTTTGTTCAATTGTTCTGGAGAACAGTCTTTGCATTCATCTGATGTAGAACTCCAACCCATGGATATTGCGGATGATATAATGACTTATGTAGAGGTATGTCTGGTTTACTGGAACAAGTAATCATCATAATCTTCTCCCTCCATCTGGGAGAAACTCTAGTTTTGGATCTTGTAATGCTTGTATTCATGTACACTATTCTTCATCACAACTTTCAGTTCCTTTGCTTGATTTCTTTTAGTGAGTTCATGTTAGGTTGGTAATCTTGTGATTCTTAATACAGTGACTGGTTATTTTGGCTTCTCTTCTTTTCTTGGAATCTTCATGTTCTTCCTGATGTGTTTCTTTAGTTCTCGGGTCCATGGAGTTTCCTATAGATTCCATGCCCTAAATATTCCATTTCTTTCTTTCATCATAGGATCATGGATCTAGATGGACAACCAGGGATACTTTAAGGCTTCTCTTCTTCTAGGGTCTAACTGAACACGTACTTCTTTTTATGTCTGCTACCATGGATATATACTTCATCATCTTCAATGGATCATAAGATTATCTCCCTCCTAATCCTTGCTTCATGTATGAATGCATGCTCTTCCTTTAGGTGATATATGATCGACTCCCTCCATCTAGGAGATTCCACGTTTCCGTCTGCATCCTTATTCCCTTATGCAAAGTGTTATAAGTCTTTCTCCAATTTATTTTTGTCTTTGCTTCTTCTAAGTCTCTTTAAGATTGATCCTGATTTCGGTTTATCTTGTAATAGCTTCCACATGATTTGTTTGATGTATTTCATCTGTTCATGTGTTTTATCTGACTTGTATAATGATAGCGATCCTTATATTGTTGTTCTTCCATAGGTATATTTCTTCTTGGAACACATTATCTTCTAAGAGATAGATATACAATATATGTGTAGAGACTATGCAAACAAGATATGTACAAGAACTAAGAAGAGTATTGTTACCTTAAGAAGAAAAAGTCTCTTTCATCCTGCTTGGTCTTCTTTGTAGGTTCCTTTTCTTCGACAACTGATGCTTCGTGTGTTCCCTTCCTTTTCTTTAGCTCAGGACAATGATTCTTGTAGTGACCATACTTTCAACAGTTGAAGCATTGTATTTCTGAAATGTCTTTCTCTTGATTTGGCTTCCTCCTTGAGCCAAACTTCCTTTTGTTCTTGAAATCCTTGAATCTTGCTGTGAAGGATTGATCATAGTACTTCTTTTGGGGTTTCTCTTTTTCACTGATCCTAGATTCTTCTTGAGAACAAAAAGTCCAAAGTTATTCAAATGTAGGATACTCCTTCCTTGTGTTCATGCTTGCGGAAAATGCATCCCACGTCTTGGGAAGACCATTGCGTACTATGTTTACCAATTCCTTCTCTGAGATGATCTCTTCAATAGATTGTAGTTGATCTCTTAATTGAGACATTCTCACAAAATATGATGTTATGTTGTCCTCATCATTCATCTTCATGTCACAGAGCTCATTCTTTAGACTCATAACTTGTCCAATGTTTCTGACCAAGAAGAGATTTGTTAGGGCATCGTACATATTCTTCAATGAGTCAAGATGGGAGATGTAGGGTATCAAGTGGTATTTTATAGATTCCACTATGATACTCATAGCATTGATGTCACCGTATTTGAACTTCTCCATAACTGCAACATTCTGTGGTTTCTTCTCTTTTCCTTCTTCAAGCTCTGGTTCCACGATATTTCCTTTCACGATATCCAACATTTTATTCTTGGCAAGGATGAGGTCAATCCTTGTCTTCCACGCTCTGAAGTTAGAAGCTCCATCTAACTTGTTCTCTGACTTCATAGAGTAAGTCATGTTTTCTTTGACTTGGTTAACCCTAGATTTGACCAAAAACTCAAACTTGACATCTTGGTTTGCTGAGAGTATCAGGAGATGCGCTAGACTAGGGCGCACTAATTTGTCTGGAAATTAGGTCAATCCCTTCAATTAAGGTGCCTCAATGAGAGGATTAGGGTTTCTGCAACTACACCTGCTGGTAACCCTAGCGACAGTGCTATGGTGACTATTCCTGCTAGAAACCCTAGCGACAGTTCTTCAACGAGCTCAATATCCTTATGACTATGTTTCCTTCCAGCGGTTAGATTGAATGAAGGAGGTGTGGACCCATAAACTATTAGAATATAATGGATGTGCTCGTTTTACCATTGACAATATCTCTATTGTCACCCAAACATAGGCCAAAGCCACCCCCCGAGCACCTTAACCTTAACAGAGAATCACTCTGAAAGCAAACTCTAAGCTAGATAGCCAAACAAAGGGTAGCACACCTTTCCCCAAGGATAACACACCAACAAGAGCTGATCAGATAGTCAAAACCCTAACCAAGAGATAGTCCAAGCCAAACGTGATCTGCTAGCTGCAGCAACTGCAATGGCAACTCTCCTCCAAACCTATGCACAAAATTGGGCAATGTAGTGTGCACAAGTGTTGCTCTGCAATTCTGAGATTGCCTACCAGAATGAAGACTGGCCTCCTGTATTTATAGTAATTCTGGCTAACTGCCTGGGCCAAATTCTCATTATGGGTATTTTTCTGTTCAATATATTTTATTTCTTCTGGCCGACTTCTTCTCTTGAAGGCTAATAACCTAATACAAGTTATCTACTTGAGCCGACATGTCTTCTAGGGTTATTAGCCAACTCATTAGGGTTTCTTCTTGCTTCCCATAATGTTCTATTCTCACCAGGTTTACATGTGGAGGTAAATACCTCCTGCAACTACCATAATATCAATAAGGGTAAGGCACAAAAATGAGCATACTCGGAGAGGTTATCAACCACCACCATGATTCCATACTTGTTCCCAGCTTTAGAAAGGCCCACTATAAAATCCATGGATATGTCTATCCACATAGAAGCTGGTATGGGTACATGTTGTAGTGCGCCTGACGACTTGATAGTTTCACCTTTATTACACTGGAACACCTCACACTCTGTGACAAAGTGAAGGATATTCTTCTTCATGCCTGCCTAGAAAAAACAATGACGAGAACGAGCATATGTATTTTGGAAGCCTAAGTGACCCGCAAGAGTTAATGAGTGTAACTCATTTAAGAGCCTTGACTTGAGTGATGAAGAGGGTGAGAGAACCAAGTGATCCTTATATATGAGAATATTGTCCTGCTAAGTGTAGTCGATGGGAGGATTAGGGTCCTCTTGAAGGCGCCAACTTAACTTGGAGATAGTCAGGTGTTAGCCACTCGTGGTGTACTTCATCAATCCAATTAGGGATAGGTAAGGATAAGGAAAAGAGGGAGCTGTCCTCCTCATGTTGTCTTGACAATGAATCAACTACAATATTATCTTTTCCCTTTTTGTATATGATTTCATAATCATAACCAAACATTTTGGTCAACAACTTATTTTTTTATAGGGAGGATATTCGTTTTTCCAAAAACTATTTTAGACTATGGTGATATGTTTTGATATGAAAACGACATCCCAAGAGATATGGTCACCATGTGTGCACCGCATGGATAATTTCCATCATTTATTTTTCATACGTAGACCTGCCCATATTATGGTCACTCAACGCTTGGCTAGTAAAGGCCAAAGGTCGACCATATTGTGTGAGGATTGCGCCTATAGTAGTTCAAGAAGCATCTGATTCCACCACAGAGGTTTTGTTGAAGTTAGGCGCTACTAGGATAGGAGTAGTGCACATGGCCCGCTTTAACTCTGTGAAGCTTGCTCAACAATAGGTGTCCAATGAAAGACATTCTTATTAAGAAGTTTGGTCAATGGCTTTGGAATTTTTCCATAATGGTGGACAAATTTCCTATAATATCCTACGAGACCAAGAAAACCCTTGAGGCGCTTTAAGTTCTTGGGTCACAACCACTCTTACATAGATTGTATCTTTTTGGGGTTCACTTTTACTCCTTCTTGATTGACAATGTGTTCCAAGTATTCCACTTCGCTGTCTCCAAAGGAAAATTTGTGCTTTTTAACAAACAATTGGTTTTCCTGCAGCAAGTGAAGGACTTTGTCCACATGAATAAGGTGGCTATCCCAAGTGCGGCTGTAAATGAGAATGTCATCAAAGAAAACCAAGAAAAAATTCTGAAGGTAAGGTTTCAATCATTTATTCATGAGAGTTTGGAAGGTGGATGGGGAATTGCAAAGGCCAAAAGTCATGACCAAGAATTCATAATGTCCTTCATGAGTTCTGAAAACAATCTTTGGAATATCATCCTCCTTCATCCAGATCTGATGATATCCGTAGTTAAGGTCTAATTTGGTGAATACACAAACACCTTGGAGTTCACCCAACATATCATCAATGACATGAATGTGAAACTTATCTTTGATGTTTAGTTTATTCAGGGAATGAAAATTGAGGCAAATGAACCAAGTGGATTCTTTATTGAATACCATCACCACTGGTGAAGAATATGGGCTGGTACTAGGGTGAATTACCCCCACCTCCAATAATTCCTTTACCATATTTTTTATTTCATTTTTCTGAGAAAATGGATATCTGTAGGGACAAACATTGGGGGGTTGACTACCCATAAGGAGAGGGATGATATGATCATGCTCACCCCTGGAGGGTGGTAAGGTTGTGGGAACCTCAAATACCTTGGGGTATTTTTCCAATATGAGTTGCAGGCTACGAGGGACTACTTGAGAGGCCCGGTCAATGACTTGGATGACATTAAATTGAGCAATCACACAATGGTGTCCTTTCTTCAACAATTTTTCCATCCCATGAGAGCTGATGATTTTCGGAGAGCCCGCTTGGAGACCTCAGAGGGTATAGGGATGAGAGTCTTGGGTAAATCTCATATATAATTCTTGATAATCCATTGTGATTGGCCCCAAAGTGAGAAGCCATTCCACTCCTAATACACCATCACAACTGCCCATGGAAATAGAGAACATGTGGGATTTTAGCGTATAATCACCCATTTAGCATTTGACATTCTCACAATGATCCCCACACTTCATAGTACCACCATTAGTGACGATGATTTGAAAATTTGAAACATTATGAACAAAGAAATGGATCTCATCAACAAGCCTGTGATGAATAAAATAATGGGTGCTACCACTATCAATAAACACCACCACCGACTGATGTTTTATGTATCCATTGATATTCAATGTTTGCAGGGACAAAATACTCAAGAGTGCATGAAGTTAAATGTCTGGTTCCTCTGGTTTCATAGGGGTTATAAATGGAGCTTCGATGTGATCACTTGGTGGATCCTCGTTTGGGTTAGGAGCCTCATCTAATGGGATGTCTTCAGAAGGAGAGAAAGTTGATGCATCAATACAGAAGTATTTTTGTTCTCTACACTTATGCCCCGGTGAATACTTTTCATCACAATAGTAGCAGAGTCCTTGCTTGCGACGTTCCACCATTTCTTCTGGAGATACCTTTTGGACCTTCAATGTTTGTGTTAGAGATGGGTGAGCCCTGAGGTGAGGATGAGTGAGAAATAGAGCCTTCATGGGTGGGTCCTGAAGATGGTCTCTACTTCTGTTGCTAATTGACATGCCTGTAGCTAGGTAGTAGGACAATGCATGTTCACATGAGTACGAATGGATTCCTTTAAGCCATTGATAAAAAATTCAAGGTAAAATGCATCAGATAGGCCATTAGTCTTGACAACCAACTATTCAAATGTCATGATGAAATATGTGACTGATCTAGTTTGGCACAACTTGGTGAGTCTACCAAAATAATGTTATTCCTTATCAAAACATGCACAACCTGATTTAGTGAAAATGTTCCAAGTGGGTATTCTTGGATAAGATTTCTTATGCCATTTCCCCACTTCCATCATTCTTGATCCAGGTACAAAAAAACTACATGCAGTTTGGTCTCATCATCCCAAATATT
>JZKD02S1778432.1:390535-433650 GCA_000966675.3 Picea glauca | reverse complement strand
CAAGATGCATCACCTTTACAAACTCAGCTTCAACAAGCCCATTCAAGATAGCATTCATCCCCTTAGCATTAAAGCTAAACTCTAACTTATCATCCTTGTTGGCTAGCACAACAGGATTTGTATATCCAGTCTCTACTACATACCAAACATCAGCACCCAAGGCCATTAAATATGTTCTCATTCTAATCTACCAGAAGGAAAAATTTGTTCCATCAAATAGAGGGGGCTTAGAGGCTGAAGTCCCTTCATGACTTGTCATGTTTAAGCTTACAGATCTACCTTTAAATAAAAGGAACCTACTCTGATACCAATTGTTGGAAATACTAAAACAACTGAGAGGGGGGGGGGTGAATCAGTTGTATGCGAGCTTAAACAATTTTATACTTTTTAAACATTGTTAATCTCTCTTCATGTGGTCATCGACAATATACAACATATGGACAGTAAAAGTAAAGACCATCAGTCACACATAAAGTACACACAGAGATAGATTTTCACGAGGAAACCCATAAAGGGAGAAAACCTCTTGTTCTTTGAAATGATAGGCAGTCTTTTTCAGTTCTGTACATCATTTACAATTGAGCACCAACTCAATGTGAGGCTGCTACCTCTGTTTTACAAGCTGCAACTTTTTTGAGAGCACCGACTCTCTGGTTTCTTTAGCACCCACTAGAAGGAAGCACCAAATCCCTGAAAATTCCAGCACCAACTGGATGGAAGCACCAACTTCCTGAATGTTCCAGCACCAACTGGATGGAAGCCCCAACTTCTAGTTACACAGGCTCCAACCTGTATAATAGAGAACACTTGTTCTCCCTAGCACCACCCTGGTTTCTTTGGCTGCAACCATATGGAAGCTACAACTTCCTGTGTTCAAGCACCCACTTGAACTTCTGAGGACAACATTCCTCCCGAGCACCTCCCAACCACCCTTGCACATCAAGTAATGAATACATAGACAACTACACAGATAAATCAGTTCTTACCAGTCTTTTTCTATTCTATAAGTCTGATCTTCTTCAAACTATTATGCAATTCTCCTCTTCCTCTGTCTGTTCAGTAGGTGTGCTCTGCATCACCTTTTTTTTTTTTGTCATTCTGCTCTGCTTCAACTTGCTCTGTTATCCTCCTCTAATTTTTATCTCACTCTGCACATATGCTCAATTTCATATTGTGCATACTCTCCTTTTTCCTTTCTTACAGTTTCATACTTTTTCCTCCAGAACAGCCGACTAAATTCAATCTCTCTCATTTTATTTTATACACACAACCTTGACGGTTCCACTTCACCTTCCAATAGGCAATCCAAGGACAACTTGTCTTAGCAACTGAAATGATAACTGTTTCACACTCAAGAATCCGTTTTGTTTAGCAGAAACGTAACTGATGAGTTACATGTGTGTGGAAGAACAGTAACCCTCCGATCACATTCAAGCTTTGCATTTAAATCGGGTTTCGACATTTCGACATTCCTTTGCCCAAGTTTCTCAACACTTTCACATCGCGATCTCCGAAACTCTAAAATGGAGCTTATTTGGGCTGACTCCTTCTCTTCCCATGATCAAGAGCTGTGACCACAGTTTTATGCGAAAGGGGCTTTCGCAATTTTGCATATCATGAATTCATAATAGAGATTAGATCAATGGTCCAGGTCAGATCTTGTCTCAATGGTCACGATTGAATCGCAATATTGCGTATCGTGATTTTAGAAGTCTCGTTGCATTTGTTCACTTTCCATTCCATGTTGCAATCCCCGAAACTCCGTCACGGTCTAGAATCAATGGTCTAGATCAAAGCCTGATCTGACAGCTCAGATTACATCACGATTTCGCATATCGTGAAATCGACACTCCTGATGTCAAGTGACTTTGTCACTTCAAAGTTCTAATCCCCAATGCCGATGCACCCTTTTCCATGCGCTAGCCCTGCTGGCTATAGGCCTTGGCCCATATGACCGTCAACACATGACCTCGGTCAAACCTCTCATCGAGGTTTCGGCATTTTCGATGTCACCATGCACATGCCTACAGAATTCCCGATCCTCCGATCCCCGATTCTCCGATGAAGGAAATCAACAGTCCAGATCTCATTCTTGCTTTAATGGCTGCGATCAAATCGCAAAATCGCATATCGCAATTTCGGGGTTTTCGTGGTCAAGTGAATTGGACATTTCAAAGTCCCAATCCTCGATTCTCCGCAGAAGAAAATCAACGGTCCAGATCTCATTCTTGCTTTAACAGCTGCGATTAAATCACGAAATCGCATATCGCGATTTTGGGGTTTTCGTTGTCAAGTGAATTGGACATTTCAAATTCCCAATCCCCGATTCTCCGATGAAGAAAATCAACGGTCCAGATCTCATTCTTGCTTTAATGGCTGCGATTAAATCGCGAAATCGCATATCGCAATTTCAGGGTTTTCGTTGTCAAGTGAATTGGACATTTCAAAGTCCCGATCCCCGATTATCCGATGAAGCCTCCTGTTGAGCTTCTCCCAGTGGCGCCCAATCGCTGCCACGCTTATCTCCCTCACAACTTCTGCAGATCTGACGACTGACGGGTGTCTTCTTTCGATCTGATGGCTCAGATCCTCTCTCCGACAAGGGCTGTAAACTACGGTACAGATTCATTTTGGATTCAACGGTTACGATTGAACCGTGATCTTGTTGCAATCTATCTGATACAAACCCATCAATGACAACAACCATTCGCTGTCTGCAAATTTTCCATCAATGACAACAACTATCAACACGCATTCGCTTCTTGTTCAATATTTTCCAACACTAATCGTGCTGATCTTTGCCATCAATGACAAACATGCATACTCTACCTTTGTCTGAAAACATGCCAACAATCTCCCCCTTTGGCATTGATGGAAACCCATTGAGAAACATGCAACTATACCACTATAGCATCCTTGAAATAAAACATGCAACTATACCACTGTAGCATCCCTGAAATTACCACACATACCACTGTAGCATCCTTGAAATTACCACACTTTCTCCCCCTTTGACATCAATGTCAAAGAAGAAACACGCTCCCCCTGAGCTGTTGCGGTACATAATCGCCCTGTCAACTATGAGTGGCTTAGAAATACAAAAAATATTCAATAAGTACTCCCCCTGACTAGGTGAACATATTAGACAAAGGAAGTTATAACCCCCAACTTTTGACGAAGATATCCAAAAGGGGTCACTGCTAACGGTTTAGTAAAGATATCAATTATCTATTCTGTGGAAGGAATATAATTCAACTGAACCACTCTGTTTGTAACTTGTTCTCTGAGAAAATGGTATTTTATTGGGATACACTTAGTCTTGGAGTGAAGAACATGGTTTTTGGAGACACTAATGGCACTAGTGTTATCATAGTGAATTGTAATCGGATCAGTATAGTTTACCTTCAAATCTGCAAGAGTTTGAATCATCCACAAAATATGAGTGAATCACGTAGCAACAAAAATGTACTATGCTTCTATAGTTGATAAGGAAATAGATCCCCGCTTCTTACTAATCCATGCTACCAATGAGTCACCCAGGAAGAAGGCACCTCCACTAGTGCTCTTTCTCTTATCCATACAATTTTCCCAATCTGCATCTGAATAAGCAGTTAACTGAAAATTCTGATTTGTGGGATACCACAGACCATAAGTCATTGTTCCCTTCAAGTATTTGAATATCCTTGTGACAACGACCAAGTGAATTTGTTTAGGAGCAGACTGATAATGACCTACCATTCCAACAACTTGAATTATATCATGACGAGAAGCTATGATGTACAAAAGACTGCCTATCATAGAGCGATATGTCCTTTGATCAACATCAGGTGAAATATCATCTTTACTGAACTTGCAACCAACCACCATAGGTGTACTTACAAGAGAGGAATCCTCCATCTGGAATTTCTTCAACATCTCTTTCAAATATTTTTCTTGAGAGATAAATATTCCTGTAGAACTCTGATTTACTTGTAAAACTATAAAGTATGAAAATTCTCCTATCATGGACATATCAAACTCTGTTTTCATAGAGTTAGAAATCCACTAGACAAAAGGTTCATTAGTACAACAAAAAATAATATCATCTACATAAACCAAAACAACTAGTAAATTATCACCTTCAGACTTAATGTAGAGATTGCTGTCAACATTACCTTTCTTGAATCCTTTGTCTTGTAAGAATTCATCCATTCTATAATACCAAGCTCGTGGTGCTTGTTTTAGTCCATATAGATCCTTCTTCAGCTTGCAGACATAGTTAGGATTATCTGTCAATGAGAATCCTTCAGGTTGCTCCATATATACTTCTTACTCTGGATATCCATTAAGAAATGTTGACTTAACATCCATCTGACACACATTAAAGTTCTTATGACATGAATTTGGAAGAAACATTCTGATAGCTTCCAATCTTGCCACTGGTGCAAAATTTTCATCAAAATCCTGACCTTCAACTTGTGCATACCCTTTACAGACCAATCTGGATTTATTTCTAACAACTTGTCCTTTTTCATTCATTTTATTTTTTGAACACCCATTTGGAACCTATTACATTCTTGTCTTTAGGTCTAGGAACAAGCTCCCAAGTATTGTTCTTCTCAATCTGATCAAGCTCTTCATTCATAGCTCTAATCCAATCATCATGCTGGTTGGATTCATCAAAATTTTTAGGTTCAACCATAGATAAAAAAACAACATGGGATTGTTCTGAGTCTTTAATCAATTTCCTTCTAGTATGAACTCCTTTATTTATATATCCAATTATTTGATTTTCAGGATGATTCTTTCTAATAATTCTGAGAGGTGATTTTGCTTCTTTCTCCTGATTTGTGTCAGTTGGAGTATTTGTATCTTCATCTGATTCAGATTCTTCTCTTTCTGATCCTTGGACCTGTTCATCTTCGTTTTCAATTATATCTTCCGTGCTTGGTTCAACACTGCTTACATTTCCTATCGATATTTCTTCATCAACTTTTATGTCAATACAATCAACCAATTTATGCAACCTCTTATTGTAGCATCTGTAACCTTTACTGTTTGTAGAATAAACTAAGAATATACCTTCATCAACCCTGCCATCATATTTGCCAATATTTTCATCATTATTCTTGATATAACATTTACTCCCAAAGACTTTAAAATGCTTGATTGAAGCAGGTCTTCCAAACCATAATTCATAAGGAGTCTTGTCACTGTCTGGCCTGAGATGAGATTTTTTCAGAATATGAACAACTGTATGTATTGCTTCCACCCAATATGTCTGAGCAATATTTTTTTCATTCATTATTGATCTTGCCATTTGCTGTACTGATCTATTCTGCCTCTCAACAACTCCAATTTGCTGTGGAGTCCTTGGTATTGTGTACTCTCTTTTGATCCCATGTTTATCACATAACTCTTTGAAGTTCCATGAGCTAAACTTTCCTCCTCTATCAGACCTTACCGCCTTCAATCTTTTTCCTGTTTGATTCTCAGTCAGAGCCTTAAACACTTTGATTTTTTCAAATGCTTCAGATTTTTCTTTCAGAAAGACAACCCATGTTAGTCTAGAATAATCATCAATAATCAACAAAAAATAGTTTTTTTTTTCCTGTACCTTCTTTTCTTGATGTTCCACATAAATCCATATGTACTAACTGGAGAGGTTTTTCTATTGAAGGAAATTTTTTAGATTTGAACTGTGTCCGAGTAAGCTTTCCTATCTGGCATGGTTTACAAACAGAATCATATGGCTTTGATATATTTGGAAGATCCTTTACTGCCCCACTATTTTTGAGCTTGATTATATGATCAAAATTTAAGTTTCCAAGTCTCTTATGACATAGCCAACTTTCATCATACTTTCTTAAGTGGCATTTTTCTTTTTCTTCTTTTAACACATAAACATTGGTTTCTGTTGTTATCCCTTTTGCAACTAGCTGTCCTGAATTCACAGATTTTATTCTACAATCTTCAGAAGTAAAAACGAATTCACATCCTCGGTCACAGACTTGACTGACACTAAGTAGATTATGTTTCATACCTTCTACAAACAACACATCTTGAGCTTTCCCTTTGCCATTACTCAAACTTACCATTCCTTTACCTTTTATTTTTCCTGGTGCATCATTTCCAAAAGTTACATTCCTTGATTTGCTTTCACTTAGAGTCAAAAACTCACTTTTGTCTCCAGTTATATGTTTGGAACATCCACTCTCAATATACCATGGATTATTTTGTCTTTGGGCTGATAACACTAGTCTACACATGTCATCTTCTTTCTTCTTCCAAATCTTGAAATTTTCAGCAGTGGGATTCAAGTCTGGCTTAAAATTCCTTAAGCGACAATATACAGCTTTATGTCCATAGTTATGAAAGATGAAACATTCTAGTTCATTGAATAACAAATCATAACAGTCGTTATGCTCATAACTGTTGTTATGTTTCACCTGTGTCCTTCCCCCATCCATCACATGATTTATAGTCTGTGGTCGTTTGTTTCTTGGCTGTCTCAATATTTGTTGTGGAAGATAATTATTCCTTGAGTATCTTGATTTCACATATCTAGATCTTAAAGAACAGTTTACAACTTTGTGACCAAAGTTAGAACAAAAAAAACAATAACCATAGAAAAAACCTTTGTACCTGAAAAAAAGGCTGTAGTCAACTTCTTCCATGCTGATGATTTCTTTGATCAGAAGATGTGTTTGTGTCATTTCTTTGATCTACAGATTCGGTTCTGGTACTTTTTTTTTCATTCCTTCTTGGTGGTTGATTTTCTTTCTTTGTTTCTGCAGAGTGGTTGTTGCCAATGATTGTAGATTTGAAAAACTTGATGGGTTCTGTATTACTTGGATGATCACTGCTTGATCCTTCTTCATATCCTAAGCCAGCTTTCATCTTTGGATTCCTTTGCTGATTTAGAATGGAAGTTAATTCTTCTGAGGCTTTAATACTTGACGGATTTTGGTGATACAATGCCTTAAACTTCTCCATTTCTTTTCTGGTTTTTACTATCTCTTATTCTAATGCTTCACACCTCGCTTTATTCTCTGACAACTGTTGTTTCAATATGTCTTCTATTTTGTTTTCCTCTTCTAACTCCACTTTTAGTAGAGCAAAGTTTTCATCAGGTTTTTCACCATTCATTTTAAACTGCATCAACAATTGTTTTTGTTTTCTCTTCTTACATCCAAGTTTGTCAATTTCTTCCAAAGCACTGATTAATTCACCTTCCATATCCACCACAACTTCTTCATCATCCATTTCACCTCATGTGTGTTCATCATCAAGATCTCCTATATCCATAAGCATAAAATCATTCACTTTGTCTTCACTTGATGAATCACTATCTATGTCTTCTGAGGAATTGTCATTGTTTGCACACAAACTTTTCTTTTTACTATATTTCTCGAATTTGTACTTCTTTTCATCATCATAGTTCTGTTCCTTTTTCTGGTGGGGACACTTAGATTCAAAATGACCTATCTTACCATAGTTAAAACATTTGAAGGGAAGCTTGCCTTGATATTTTCCTAATCATTTCTTTAACCTTCTCACAAATTTTGCCTCAATATCATCTAAATTTGAATCAGTATTCTTGTCTGCTTTAAAAGATGCTTCTCTAGTAATGGATTTATCTTTGATGATTTTCATTTAATATGCAGTTAGAGTTCCTAGGAGTTGATAAATGGACAGAGTTTCTAAGATCATTTAGTTCTTCTATTCCAGAGACTTTTGGATTAAATTTATCAAGCAGAGATCTTAAAATCTTTTGAACTAAAAATGATTCTTCAATCTTCTCACCAATACCCTTCATGGCATTCACAAGTTGTTCAAATCTTAAAAATACTTTCTCACTGTTTCATCTTCATTCATCTTTAGTTGTTCAAAATTCAACCTATATGTTTGAAGTTTGACATCTTTTACTTTCTTATTTCCTTCATAACAATTAATAAGTTTATCCCACATAGCTTTAGAATTTTCAAGATGCATCACCTTTACAAACTCAACTTCAACAAGTCCATTCAAGATAGAATTCATTCCCTTAGAGTTAAAGCTAAACTCTAACTTATTATCCTTGGAAGACATCACAACAGGCTTTGTATATCTAGTCTTTACTACATCCCAAACATCGACACCTAAGGCCATTAAATATGTTCTCATTTTAACCTTCCAGAAGGAAAAATTTGTTCCATAAAATAGAGGAGGCTTAGTAGCTGAAGTCCCTTCATGAATTGCCATGCTTAATCTTACAGATCTACCTTTGAATAAAAGGAACCCGCTTTGATACCAATTGTTGAAATTACTAAGACAACTGAGAGGGGGGGGGGGTGAATCTGTTGTCAATGTGCTTAAACAATATTAAGTCTATTAAACCATTTTTAATCTATCATCAAGTGACCATATATATTATACATCATATGGAAAATATAAATAATGAGCATCAATCACACATAATATATACATAGAGACAGATTTTCACGAGGAAACCCATAAAGGGAGAAAACCTCTTCTTCTTCAAAATGATGGGCAGTATTTTAAGTTCAGTACATCATCTATGTTTGAGCACCAACTCAAAGTGAGGCTACTAACTTTGTTTTACAAGATCCAACTTATTGAGAGCACCAACTCTCTGGTTTCTCTAGCATCCATTAGAAGGAAGCACCAACTCCCTAAATATTCCAGCACCAACTAGATTTATACAAGCACCAACATGTATACAAAAAACTTTGTGTTTTCCCAAGCACCACCCTGCCACCCTATTTTCTAGCCACAACTATATGGAAGCTACAACTCTCAATATTCAAGCACCAACTTGAACAACAGAGGACTACAATCCTCCCTAGCACCACCCTACCTCCCTATTTATAAGTAAAATGATTGAATGACCAACAACGTTTCTCTTATGTCCTGCAATTCTTCTATGCTTCTCTCTGTTCTGCAATTCTACTCTGCTTCAAGATGTTCTTCAATTATTCTCTTGCTTCTGTGTATTCAACATCTGTTACTCATTTCTGAGTTTTATCTCACACTGCACATACTATCGGTCTCACTCTGTTCATACTGTAATTTTCCCTTTCTTATAGTTCAACTCATTTTTCCTTCAGAAATGCACATCCACAACTTTAGTTACACCTCGAATTCCTAGGACAACAATGCCTCAGCCACTGAATCTCCAACCGTCCAAGAACCATGATTCGATTCTTCTAACTGAATCATAACTGAACAGTTAATCGTAAAGATCAATAGTATCCTTTCGATCATATGCTCAAATAACCAACACCATTGGATTAAATCCATAGGGTCTTGCGTTTATCCCATATGCCCACTAGCCGTGGCCACAAGCCTAATCAAAATGTGTTTCACATTTCGCATTTCGGCAATCCTGTGTCGAAGGGTCTCGACACTCCAAGTTGTGATTCCCAAAACTCTGAAAAGGTGCTTAGCTGGACTGGATCCGTCCCTTCTCGTGACCATGTAACCACATTCTGTGACCACTTGCGGACCAAACAAGCACTTCAAGATTCACGACTTTGGGAATCCTGTGGTGAAGAGTCTCGACTCTTCATGTTGCGATCATCGAAAAGGAGCTTAGCTCCACTATCTCTTTCCCCTCACGTGACCACCGACGATGACCATAGGCTGCGCCAAAAGGTGTTTTGTGATTTCACATTTTGACATTCTTTCCATGAGTGTCTTTAACTCCTCCAACTCCCAGTATCCAAAACTCTGAAATGGAGCCAGATCAATGGTCCACCATCCGCAGTGATCGAACGACTCTCCTCTGCCCCGATACTTGAGCCTTCAGGACTTTGAAGCTAAAACTCCCAAAACAAGAACTCATGAAGTGACGTCATTCTTGCATCACTCACAGACGTGTCAAGAGATGAGTGGATACCACATGTCCTTCTTGGATCAATGATCCTCCTTCTTTCGGGACTTTCTAAGCCCTCTTCATCTTGTACTTATAGATTGTGCTCCTCCTTCTGGATCTGATGATGGTTGGTCTTCGCACTCAGATCTGATGCCTGATATCTGTTCTCCTCTTCTGTGCGCTCCTCCAATCTTAATTCAGATCTGATGGTCATCATGAATTCTAAATGGGATCCAACGATCAATGTTGCTCTTCATTGTTGATCTTTCCATTGCCATACCATTATCGCTGCGCTACTGATCATGCTGATCTTCACCATCAATGACAAACACAGATACTCTACCTCTGTCTAAAAACATGCCAACATTACCTTCATTTCCATGCTGATCAATGCATCTCCCTCTCCTCCATTTAATAACTCTCAAGGTATTGGACAAGGAGACCCTCTCTTCCCCTTCATTTTTGTTCTAATGGAAGAGGGTCTTAGAAGAACTCTTAAAGAAAATGTTAATTCTTGCAACCTTCAAGGCCAATCTACATGACTATGATCTACCCATTTCCCACATTCAATATGTGGATGATACCATGCTTATGGGAATTCCTATATCTCTCAAGGCTAGGGACATAATTTTTTTTATTGATGACTTCATGGATGCATCTATTATGTCCATTAACCATCTCAAGTCTCAAATCTTCTTTTTCAAGATCCGTTTGGAAATCCAGTTCCATGTCTCCCACATTCTAGGAATTTCTTGGGGCTCCCTTCCATTCAAATATCTAGGATTCCCCCTCCTAAATGTTTCTATTCATAATTCCTCGTTGGAAGATATTCTCACCAAAATCAACAAAAATATTTCCAGCTGGGAATTTCATAACTTGAATATTGCTATCCCTATCATTCTCCTTAAGTATTCTCTCCAAGACAGTCCTCTCTATGCCTTCTCTACCTTGGCAACCCCTAAACGTATCCTAAAATCCACCAAAAATATTCAGAGAAACATTTTTTGGTAAGGAAACAAAGTGAAGAGAAAATGGGCCTTGGTTTCTTGGGGCACCCTTTTTTTTCCTAAACAAAAGGGTTGGATAGGACTACGAGACCTTGGGTTTCTTAATGTTGTTTTTGGAGCTAATATTTGGTGGAACTAGCTTCAAGGAAGAGGAGAGCTCTAGTGTGCAGTAAGGAAATAAAATATTTAGGTGATATCCATTCTTTGAATCTCATATGGATGGTTGGAGAACGACACGGGTCCTTCAGCTAGAATACAACTTGGAATAACACATATCTCATTCAGGAGAACAAATTTTGGGAAATTTGTGATGGAATGTCAGTGATTTTCTGGGAGGAATCTTGGTAAAAAGTCCCTCAGCTCCAGGACTGTCCCACCTTTCTCAACCTTAAAAATATATTAAAGGTTGGTCATGGATGGCATGTATATCATTATTGGGATTCTCATTCATCCACATCATATTGAATATGTTGGGATATAAACCTAGATAATCTACCCCTTCAAGATAGACTTAATTTGTTAGTTTTAAAATCTAAACTTCTCAACCACCAAATCGAATATTCTACTAGGCTAGATAAGATCAGGTGGGGGTGTAAGTTAGATAGTATATTTAACCTAAAGGAACCCTATTCTTTGGCTTCTAATAATTCTCAAACTCACATGGAAAATATCTATATTAAAATCTAACAGTCCAATCTATGGTCATAAGTTATCCTATTTCTCTCTCTAACTACCCATGGAAAAATATTGACCTGAGATCATTCACAAAGGATTTGAGGGTCTAGGCCTCTATATCATGTGTATATAGGATGAATTAAGTTTAGAGAACCTTTTGAACTCTTGTCCCTTTAACACCACCCTTTTGGATTAATGCACCACTCTCTTCAGACAAACATATTCGAACATAGAAAATGTCATGGTCACTCTCTCTTCATGGTGTATGGATGGATTTTCAAATCCATTCTGAATAGGATCTGACATCTTTTCCCTGGATTTTTCCTTGAGGAAAATTGAAAGGAGATAAATCAACACTAATTCAAGAATGAGGAGAAACTAGTTTGATCAAATTGGACAAGAATCCAAAGATTCATCTTGGAAACAATCCATTCCTCTCCTCAGACCGAGGAGGATTTCAAATGAAAAAAGAAAGATAAAATCATTCTTTCCAATTGGGACTTCAACTTGGATTCATACTTGAAATTCATTGGTTTGGTCCCCCCTAAGGTATCCTAACCCCTTGCATGGTCTCCTCCCACTCAATACTTTGTCAAGATCAATTTTTATGGTGCTCCTAAGGATAATCCTAGACCGGTGGGATATGGTGGAGTCTTTCGAGACTCAAAGGGTCTAATTCTCTGAATTTATACAGGCAATCTGGGCATTAACTCTAGCAATTACAAAGAGCTTTGGGATATCCTTTATGGTCTAAATGTTGTTAAAATGTATAACTATTCCAAACTTATTGTTGAATGGGACTCTCAAATCATCATTAATATGCACATCCATCTTCATAATGGATCCCCTCCATGGAAGGTGTCTTTCCATTGACATTTGGAGGAAATTATCAAAAGTTGCAAATCACTATTCAAGGTACTTCAACTTTCATTCCTTCTCACCTTATAAGAGAATCCAACATAATAGTTTACTATTTGGAAAATCAAGGAGTGTCCTCCTCTACCATTAATATATATTCTAACTAGATCACTCCATTGAGCCACTCTCTAAAGATAAAGTACACAAATCTTTCCCATGTTGATCACCAACCCCCAAATCGGGTGATTGACATGATATATGAGGAGCTAGTGCATGTGTAGGGTGGATCCATTCATATGACTTATGAAGGAATCTCAAAAGCTACTCAAGTTCATCTCCTTGTAGAAATGGGTGAAGGTCCATCCCTCACCCGCACTCAGGTTCTTCAACAAGAAGGGTGTGTTTGATTTTTCTTTCAGTTTCAATATTACTTAGTATTGCTATCATAGTTTTATAGTGAATTTTGGATGTAGTCCTACAGGAGTAAGTCCTCAGTTATTTTTTGATCATTTTATGTTTTCTCAATTCTCAATATCTCAATCCGGTTTGGTTTCCCCTTAGGTAGGCCAGGAGTATCTCTGTCTTGTTGAATTTTTCCATAGGAAGGCATGGCTAAAATTCTAGTCCTATGATATTTCATATGTATATACTATTTATAAAGCAATAGAATAGATTTATTACTTACAAACAAAAAAAAAATGAGATGCCATATCGTATTTTTCTTTTAGATAAATAATAATAGATTTTTAATTTTGTTGGGTGAGAGGTTAAATTGTAATTAAGTTAATATGTGATCTTGTATATGGGATTAAGTTTATATGTTACTAAAATGTACATGAACTCATTAGAGATGACCTCAACCATGACTGCGACGAATATTGGTTTTCTTGAGGACACTATTTAAGTTGAAATTGCTTTTTGGTCCTGAAGTAATATATACAACTATTTCTAACTAGCTAAGAGTTCACTTACCTTGAACATAAGGAAACAAATTAATGGCCCAAAACCCATAAGCATCTAGTAGGAGTGAAATTATACCCCCTTACAAACCACCAATGAGTCATTTAAGGTGACATAGTTTTCCTTGAATAATGACGATGAGTTCACTCACATTCACGGTTACCAACAAATAATGATTATCCTCATTACCAATTAACAACTAAATTGTGATAATTTTTTCCGACTTTAAAAAAAAAAAAAAATCCTCAAAAGTATTTATATCTATTGATATTGAATTGAGAATAATTTTATCTAGTGATATTGAATTGAGATCTTTAAAATTGATTATTAAATGTAGTTTTCGAAAATAAATTTCAACAAATCACCTTCACATAATTCCATGCTTGTAATCGGTGGGTTTAAACCAAGGTTATGAAATCACCAAAAATAACAACCCTCCATTTGCATAGGTCTAAATAACATATTATGAAATGTCATTTGCAATATCTCCCATATTGTAGTCATCATTCCCCCCAAAAAGGGTTGTTTATCATGTCACGTTCTATACCGAAGTGAAAAGTCAAGGTTTCTAATTTGATTAATCTTGGGAATATTTTATTATAAAATTACATTTATTTATTAATTTATAACTATATAATTAAAAAAGTCGATATTTATCAATCAACATTATTATTAAAAAAATTGAGAATAATATCGATTAAAGTATATCAACCACTTTTAATTTTATGATTGTGTTAATTAACAGTCAACATGTTAAGAAGGTAATTAATAATTATAGCAATAAAATAAATAACGATTTTGCTATTACTAACAATATTAATTAGAATAATAATTTTTCTAATATAATATAGTAATAATAATAGTACTACTAAAATGATTAATAATAGAAATAAAAATATTTTTAATCCATTAACTTAAAACGAAAGAGTGATAAACCATAAGACAAAAATCAACTTACAAAAATTTTCACATACAAAAATCCAACATATAATTACAAAACCAAATTTTAATTGTCAAGTTTTTGTTTCGAAGAATCAACTCCTAACATTCCATGCCAACACATTTACATTCATTGACATAGGATGCCAAAGCCAATAAGAACCCCAAAGGCATCATTAACTACCATAACACTAAAAGGGGAGACAACTTGAGCCTCAACAAGATCTGGGGGTAAACACATGACACCTATGCATTGCCATTTCGATGATTACATGACATTGTTTTAATGCTTACATGTCGAAATTAGTCCTTTCATGAAAATTGTCCTATTTTAATTTACATAAACTTTGACATCATTTTACAAACGTCTCTATATTGACATTTTTACTAAATCTACACTAAATCCCATCAACATATTTAAATTCAGGTATGTCAATGTGCTGAAAGGTTAGTGATATTGATCTCTCCCATAAATATCTTTTTAACAATGTCTTCAAGGGTGATTCATATAACTTGTAGATATATGACAATGTCACATTTATAAATTAAGTACATAAAATCCATGTAATAAAATGTATGGATAATTTGACATGAACATTGAAAATATGCATGCATAAGATTAACATATGCATGACACAAAGACTGACCCTCTAACTCAAAGAAATATGCATATGCATAGACTAACCTTGTAACTTTCTATCCCACTCACCAACAAACATTAAATCATTCTTTTTGTTAGCCAAGTTTGTGTGAATTACATTTTTGTATGAGGAATTCATAGTGTGGAGGTTTTACATTGGGATACCAATTATGAGTGAGATGCTTTGTGAGGGGTAAGAGCAATGTTGAAAGTGTGTACATTTCAATGTATGCCATGTTGTGTTATAGTGTAATATCAACTACATTCGATGAACATAGCTCAAAATGAATTGTAATTTCTTATCAGGCTTACCTCAATTGACCAAGAGACAAAAACCATGCATCCATGGAAGCACTAGGAGAGGACATGTGAAGCCAATGATTGGAAAAGTTCATTGAAGATGCTGTATCCAATGGTAAGGAGATATTTTTGAAATTCTCTTCAATAAAAGTTTGAATATGAGGTTAAGGAAACCTCAAACATCATTTGATCATTCCTTCTTGCACAAATCTGTTGGAATTAGTTACTGTCAAAATTGACACATAAATACAAGTAAAAGTGTTAGTACTCAAGCCCATAAACTAGTAAACTTTTTTTATACAATAGTGATTTTGTTATACATGGATTCTTAACTTGTCCTATATAGGAAAAAATTGCTCAACCTTTAACCTTTGTTTCTTTTGTTTCCTCTAAAACTAGACTACAATATGTGTCCAATCATAATTTTGGGTTGATTTTAGTGACATTTTTTATCCTAAGGAATTCTGAGTATGCATTGAATTTATATAAAAGCAATGCAATTAATTGAGTATCATGTATTATGGTGAAAGTCTGTGATATATTGTCCCTGAGGTGTAAGACAGTTGGTGACAGAGTGTGTTGTTAAGATTCTCTATGATGTTAAAGTCACTGGTTCGAAACCTACAGGGACAAAAAATCCATCCATGTTAAGGGTTGGTGTGGCTCAGGCCGGGTGCGATCCCTGGGTGATTTTGATGAATTAGATGCCCACGAGTCATGGTTTCTTAGCCACAGGTTAGTCCCACATGTCACGGTCAAAATAACAAACAAAAAAAAAGAAAGTCTGTGATATATTAGGTGGTCATAGATTTGTTAATTTGAAATTTGACATAGAGAAGGCATGGTGAATGTCATTTTCATCTATATCCTTATAGTAAAGAGTCTAGGATACGATATATTTAGGTATTTTAAACTTTAATTCACAAAATGGATGATTATATGATTTTGTCATCTATTCTGGTACTTTTTGGGTGGAAAAATGGAGCTATTGGCTTGTAGTTTCTATTTTAGGGAAGATACTACTTTGATCATATGTGATGTAGGAACTTTCAAAACCTATTTGGGGCATTAAATGACCATTTTAATGGTCAAAAAATTTTGAGGAAGGTTTGTAACGTTTCAATGTCACTACACATCAAGTTCTTTCCAATCACATGAAGATCACCTCCATTAGAATTCGTATGATGAAGTTATACCTCCCATAAGTTGACCTATCATGTTGATCACCATGATACTAAGTGAATGCGACATCTTTTTTCGTTACTCACACATGTGGATGTATTCACATATGGATTTTTAATAAGATTCTAGAGGGTCCAAAAACCAACCATTAATTGGTTGTTGAGGCATGCAAAGGCCCTAAACCTAATGATAGAAAATTATTAGTACATTGTTAGATATTAAGCCTATAGGATAGGAAGGGGTTCTATTCTTATTGTATTGATTATTTTTTCCATAGAAAATAAGAGAATTGCGAGTGGGATATTGAAGAAAAGAAAAGGAAGTATAAGATATTGTAGCCACCACACAGACAACAATGTCTATGGAAACTCCATAGTGATTTCCCTTTATTTATATTTGTATTTCATTACTAAGAATAAAATAACATGGCATAGACCTGACCTTCGAGCTAGGTTTTTCATGTATTGGAGTTTCCCAAGGTACATCTTTTGTTTTTGGTGTGGATGGTGTGTTATTTTCTTAGCGTCTTTCATTTCAATTTCAATTTATTTCAACATTTTGTGCAATTTTGTGCATTATGATAGTAATATTAAATTTTAAATCTAAAGTAAAACATAGCATAATAAGATATTTTGGAATATTATAATATTTATCATGACAAACTATTCTAGTGGAATATCCATGGTAATATAAACATAATATTGGTATCAAAGAAACAATATTTGGATATTTTGTGGGAAGTTACAAAATCCAAGAAGTGGCATGAGAAAGAAGCCTTAAAATCCTAGGCATGGTGGATGAGTACTAGTGAGCTTCATAAATTCCTCATTTTGATCATCGTTTTTTGACATTTTTGTGACTATTTAACCCCTAAATATTTTATTTTATTCCCTTAACATCAAACATGTCATACTATTATATCCATTTGGGTTTTATTTAGTAAATCCTTATAAATTGATTTAATCGGCAATTATCGAGGTGTTTTTGAATGGAATTCATTATTTCTTGATGATTATTATATGATGGAGGCACTGATGATCTATGTTGCAAGGTAATATTAGTGTCTACTCATATTTTCTATAGAGACTTTAACATTTTGGAAGTCTTCCTGGTCCAAATAATTTATGTGTAGTTTGTTTATGAGGTTTTTGATGAGTTACTAATGATTGCTACATAAATACAATGTGTTGCATAAACCTCTCTAGTGTGATGTTTAGTTCTCCCAGTTTGATGTTGTGTTATTTTAGTTGTTAATGTGTACACTAGTGGCTGGTGTGTTTCTCTACAATGTGTTCATGAGTTTTTTTACAACTTGTTGTAAAATATATAATTTGAAGGAAATGAGCTTAATTCTCCATGGGTAGTGGAACAACAAAGATAAATTATTACACTTGAACATTTCTAGCCACAACCATTTTATAGGAGATAACATTTACATTTTATATTTTATATTTCAAGAAGTTGTTGGTTAGTCACTTCTTGGAATATTTTATTTCAATAAAAAATTAGGATACAAGTTGTTAGGGTTTCCTAAGATTAGGGTTTCAATAAATAATTATGACAAAAGTTGTTAGGGTTTATCCTCTTTAGGGGTTTACACCTTAAATTTAGTTTTCAATATAGATTGGTATAGTTTGTTTTGCTATGTGGTTTTGAATAGTTTGTTTTTATTTTTTAAAGAGGGATTCAACCCTTTCTCCCTTTTGATCCAAGTCTACAAAGGTGCAATGGATGGTGAATCCCATATTTTCAAGAATGCATAAGATTGTTGTGTCATTTCATGGTTCCTCCAAAGGTGCAATGGATGGAGAATCCCATCGTTTTAAGAATGCATAATATTGTTGTGTCATTTCATGGTTGTATATTTATTTATTTCTATTAATGCTTTTATTTGTCTTAACACTTCATCATGACATTTATTTCCTCTTTTTATTAACTATATTTATTTCCTACAATTTATTTCTTATTGTTTGATTAGCTAGATTTATTTCTTGGAATTTATTTCATATTATGTTATTAGCTCAATTTATTTCTTGCAATTTCCTTATTCTACAATTTACTTTCATTAGTATTGGGTTTTGAAACCATTCTAGAATTCCAAGATTCCCCTTCGGGTCTAGTGGAGTTGTTTTAAGAATAAGAGGATAATTAAGATCTCTAGAGTAGTTCTGGAATGCCTAGAGTAGTCACTTATGGGTGACCCTCAATGGATATATCTATAAAGTCTTAAAGGAATTAATTTACCTTTCATCTATTAGAAAACAAGAATTAAGAAGCTATAAATTCATAACCACAATGATCACTTTACCATCTCCAAATCGAGGAATCATTGTGGTTACATATACATAGCCAAAATTTTCAAAAGTATTATGCTCTTATGTTGATAATTAAAGTAAGCTCCAACACATAATGGGCCTATCAATTCCAAGCATTACATGAGACCATCAAGTATAGTAATAACCAACAATGAATATAGGAAGAAGTAACCAACAATGAATATAGGAAGACATACACAAAGAAAGAGACACTAGATGTTTACAGTCAAGAAACCCCGAAGGGGAAAATTATACTAACTCAAACCCTTCCTATGTGTGTTTCTATTCTAAAATTGGTCCATTTATATAACAATAGGTGACTATAATATCTATGAAATAATTAGATGTTTAGTTCAAGCATATGAATAACTATATCCAATAATATCTCCTTAAATCTTTCCATGAATCTCTCAACCAATGTTCATCGCCAACATCTTTGTTTTCTCCCGATCTTTGATTCCTATTTAGAATTCTATGCTTGGTCTACTTCATTAACATATTACAATGTATTCATTAAACATAATGAGAAGGAGTTAATCCTTCATACTCCCCCTTAATGAATACTTGTGATCTTGATATGGAATCACCATCCTCTATATTTTCAATTGTATTTTGAATTAGTCCCATTTTCATAATTTATGATCTATGACTTTGATTCTACTTGTCTTCATCTTCTATCTTATGTGATATTAATTTTTTCATCTTCTTCATTCTTAATCCTCAATATTCTTTAGTTTTCATTATGTAACTGCAAAAATATAAAAATTGTGTTTGTTCAAGTCCATATAAAAAGGTCACCATCCACCAAAATAGATGGTCAACAACCGTTGTATCCATTGGTTCTCTATGAAATGTTTTCTCATACATGGTTCAACACCAATTCCTCAATCACAAACATTTCACTCCCATTTCATCATTATTAATCATGTTCATGGGTTACCCTCAACCATTAAAATTCTAAAGTGGTTTCATCTTACCATAAACCATAAATTACATCAAGTGGTTTCTAGCTAATCATGAACCTTCCTCTGTCATGACAAGTTATTTTTGGTTTACCACAAACCATTCAAAATTTAAACTATGGTGGTATACTTGCATCAACATTTGACTCAGGTACATATAATTTCAAACTTTAATTTAAGGACAATACAAACATAAGACCACTACCATTTTCTTTCCATCATCAAAAGACCATTATTAAAGGAGGACCATTAAACTTCTTAGGTATGCCAATTTTCATGGATTCACTTCTTTTTAATCTCAAATGTTGAACACATGGTACTATTTATTCTTACCTTGCTTCTTCTTTCTTGCATTTTCATTCTCTTTTTTTTTTTTTTTGCATCAAACTTTCTTCCATGTCCTTGTTTCTTTTCTCTTGGCTATTGCCTCATTTGTTCATGACCAGGAGTCGATATTCTTATTTCTTCTCCTGGAATCATCGTTTGTGAATGTTGCTTATACTTTTATCTTCCATTGTATTCAATCATGAAGTCAACGTATTCTTCTCTCTTAATAAATGTTCTTCTTTTTGTTGTCATCTTCTTTCATCTACACTTGCAATCTTCTCCATTCACTTGAAATTGCATGCATAAATATATGTTCCTTGTTGTAGTTGATCACGTTCCAATAATATTTATATGACCTTGGTTTAGAAAACTTAATTGATGCACCATTATTATGATTCATTTGACTCTCACTATGACTTTACAAAGACATCATTAAATAAGCAGGGTCATTCGACCCATACCTTGACATGACTTTGAACTTACTTGATCTATTTACATCAATTTCATCTTGATTTTTACTCTTTACATCAACATTTTCTCTCCCACTCAAGTTGACTTGGGATTTAAAAAAAAACATACTTTTCTAACCTAATTTGCATGAAGACTTAATTACAAACTTTAGCCATTTTCAAATATTTATTACATGAAATTTGCATGACGCTTTACTATTTACAACTCAATAAAAATAACATTGACTAAACTTGAACTTTGGCTAAACATTCTTCATTTTACAATTGTATCCACTTACAATTTATAAATCCACATGATCATTTAAAAAAAAATCACTTAAGGAGCTTTGGAAGTTCACCATGACTTTTAGCATAAATATCCCTTTATACCCATGTCTTTTAATGCCCAAAACGATCCCTAATTAATGTCACCTAGGTTGTTTATAATTTTACTTTTCACTTGTTATATGGATAGGCACCATGTTTACATATAAAATAAATGATCTCCATAAGATAAGGGACTTCAAGAAAACAACAAATTTGACAATGAGACATTGCACTCACTAGTATAGCATTGAAGGAAATTGGGCCATGAGATAGCAATATTCAACCATTAAAAAAATGAAACACCTATTTTCACTAACTAATTCCCCCCTACTCTTCTCTTGAGCTTTGAGTTCATCTATAAATTTCCATGGATCAAATCGAAGTCATGTTAACCAACACTCTTAGATCCGCACAATGTAACAGATTCAACATGAGAAAATTGGTGGATTTTATGGAAATCAATCAATGTTAGAATCCCCAAGATTGATTTGAAAACTTGAAGATTGAGCCTGTTAGCAATGTTACTTATCTTCGGCATCAAGATATCTAGGTCTGCAGGTTGCATGAGGAGCGCCCAAGCACAACTAACAGAAGAAGTCCTTTTCGGACTTAAAATCAAGCGAGCGGGCACTTCATTCTTCTACGGCAAGAATTCATCGACAGGGCAGAGTAGCGGTTAATGGGTTGTTGTAGCTAATCGAGTCACACTAATTATGGCGCAAAAAGGTTTTCAAGGGGCGTCAATCGTGATCAGTATAAGTGAAGTAGTTATTTCTCGAACTCGGGGTTCGTAAGTTCGGAGGGTGGACTATGTCTTTTAGTTGCATGACGTTGCGAGTTACGAAAAGTGCCTAGAGGGGGTCAACCTTCGCTGACCATCACGTCTCGGGACTTCGTGAGGGGAGAATTCGAAATTTCTATACTCCAGCTCACGAAGCTGCGAGTTGTGAGAGGCGTTAGTACTTGGGCTCTAGCCAATGGTTACATGCAGAGAGAGCTGACCAGAAAAGGGGCCCGACCTGTATCGCCATCTCAGGGATTGGGAGTTTAGGAAATGGATCCGAGGGTCTTTGACCCATGAACTCGCGAATCGTGAAAGGAAAAGAAATTTTAATGACGAGCCCACAGTATTGTTGAAAGTGTTTCGGGCCGTCCGATCAAAAGAGGGGTACGTGATGTGAGATTAGGTTCTATCTCCCCTTCGCACACCGCGACTTCAAAGAGCAAGGATCAACCTCCTCCCAGCCTCGAGGCACGAAGCGCCAAAAGCACCCAAAGGGGGGCCCACAATATCGAGGGGAAATCTCGACCATCCATCCACAGGAGACACCTGGCGCGCGATTAGGCTCCTCACCTATTTGTTCATCTTGACTACGACGCACAAAGAGCAGCTCCTTCATATCCCCGATGCGCGAGGTGCTGGGAGTGTCCAGGGCCCAGGCCCACGACATCGTCGGGAGAGTTTAGAGCCGTCAGATCTGAGAGGGATGCGTGGCACCAGATTAAGATGTCTCGACGTTTCACTCATCGCGATTTAAAAAGCAGGGATTAGCTCCTCCCCATTCGCGAACATCGAAAGCGCCTTGGGAATAATCACGTGGTTACTTGGGGAAAGAAAGGAACTGTGTAAAGAAGGCCAAGGGTGTCGAGTTTAGTTACAGAGAGGATCATCACGATCTCCAGGTGCCATCGGATCTGATCTCAATGTTGTTTCTCGCTCGGAGTAAATGAAGGCAAGGAGGGGTAGTTGAAACCTCTCCTTAATCATTAAGTGCGAAGTATGGAGGGCCTGGTGAGTGCTCTGCTTGAGAGGGTCCTGTGTACCCATTTTTCCAGAGAAGCCATGCCGAGTTCTCAACTAGCCGGAGGAAGTCTGCACACGCTAGCTCAACACTTAATGGCTCGACTACTCCCCTTTCAGGAGCCATGCGCAGTTAAGGTGGCATCTGACGGGGATTATCCATCCGAATTCAGCTGAAGGGACACCACGCCTTTTATGGATGAACATGCCTCCGTTAGGTGAATTTTCCTAAGTATATAGACTCAGTTGTTGTATTTTGTGATCTCTCGATGGTTGAGCAAGGCTCTCGATTGTAAAGTTTTGATGAAGCGCTGGTCGCTCTGGTTTATGTATATGGCATTTGAGATTTCTTACTTTATGGATGTCAACTTCTTCCCACCTCTTTGTTTTCCATGTTAGAAAAACTCAGAATTGGAGGATCCAGTTGAGTTGCAGCTGTTCTAGGATGATGTAGGTTGGATCATTGTAGCAGTTGCGTTGTTTCTAATCAGTTCCTGTGATTTTCTCAGCGCTGAACGACTTGGAATTGAAGGATTCAGTCGAGTCACCCCTCAACTCCTTGAAGCTCCAGACCAAGAGGATCTTGGTTTCTGAGTTTTTCATCCTCAATCTTCTGAAGGCCTGTCGCCCGAGGCAATCTTGTTCACCCTTCTCACAAGTCTTCCATCTACCACCTTTAATCCTCTCACTGACAAAAGTTGGATCAAGACCTCCCTTGCTTTCTACATACTAGGCTTGGTTTCTTGAGTTAAATCCATATTTTCTTGAGTCTTTACCCATCTGATCACCCCATTAAACAAATCATGACAGAAAATGGATGGGCGTCGGGCTCTACTCCTGCAAGCAATCCAGGAGTGAATTATGACGCTAACATTTCTGGCACCGTTGTCGGGGACGAAGTTGAAAATTTTCCCCAGGATTGAACAACATTGAACCTCCGATTCCGAAGGTGCATCGGGTATCAGAGCCTTTGAATATTGCTACTATGCACCTAGTGACTCCATTGTGACGACTCCACTGGGGAGAACCTGCTCTATTAATTGTGGCTTTCAGAGGTAGACACACGCGGTCTCATCCATAGCTGCCTCTAGCTACACCTGAAACTGATCCGGAGGTGGTTCTCAGAAAAGGAAAGAACTCTGAAGAAGAAGCTTCCATCACCCAACTAGGTAATCCACCATCTCCTTCTATAGGAACTCCATTTTCTCCTCCTTAGTTTCTCAATAGGCCTCCTTCAGAGGTTTCCCCTTTCCTGAACTTCGGGAGTGTTCCTGTTGAGTTTTGCCCTCCTGGTCTGGGATTGGAGAGAGAAACCTTTGTCACTCCCCTCTCCTTCAAAGTTGTACCCTGGCATAGACCCAGGACCGCAGAAGATTTCCCCACGCCTAGTTTTACCACTCCTGCGCAAAGAGGAGCACCTGCTAACTTAATATCGTTAGCCTTCTCCTTAAATCCCCTCTTGTTTCCCACCCCACTTCGGGACTCATTCCCAGTAGCCCCTTCGTGAACTCCTTCTCCTCCAAGTTCTCCTCCACCTAATATTCCTATGGCTGGTTCTAATCCCCCTCTGAATAGAACAAACACCATAGTCACTGCCAAATATGCCCCCTTATTTCTACCCCATCCTATGAATCCTCTCCCTACTGGAGATTACTTGAAATACATGCCCAAGTTCACCGGAGAAGGAGACGTAACCACAGAAGAGCACTTGGATGCTTTCTACAGTTATGCAGACAACCTGAACATTGAAAATGAAGATGTTTGGATGAGAGTCTTCATCCAGAGATTGGATGGAGAGGTGAGGAAATGGTTCAGAGGATTGGCCCCCAGATCTATTACTGGGATCGAAGCCCTGGATAGAGCTTTCTTGAGGCAGTGGGGCGATAGGAAATATTTCATGTACTACATGACAGAGTTCGGGTCTTTGAATAAAATGGAATGAGAGTCTATTTCTGACTTCTCTAAAAGATTTAATAAGATGTATAATAAAATTCCTGTCGAAATAAATCCCTCAGAAGCCTCGGCCAAAATTTCTTATGCTAGTGCGTTTGGCCCCGATTTTTGTCTTTTGTTGAGAGAAAGAAGAGCCACCTCCTTATCTCAAATGCAAGATGTGGCCATAGAGGTGGAATCCAATGTATTAGAAACTAATAGACTGAGGAACAAGGCCGATGTAGAAAGAAGAAGGGGAAGGTTGGAAACCTCAACTTCTAGATCATCGGTGCCCCACCCTCAAGTGGATGAACTGACCAAGATGGTGAAGTYTTTGTCTGCAGAGATGGAGAGAATGAAGGTYGAGGGGAGGAAATCATACAAGGGCCCTTAGAATGCCRAAAACAAAGGAGGTTTCAGGAGGTCGAACAATTTTACTCCCCCGAATGTGCAAAGAGAGAGGGGAAGAGATAGAGAAGACCAGAAAATTCAGGCCCCTTTCCAAAACAATTTTGTGGCCAAGGGGGAAGAAGGGGAAACATATGAGCTTGATCCTGAAATCCATTGCTTYGGAGACACTCCTCCTTTTCCTCATCTCACTCAATCATCATACGAGGAGTCTCTCATGGACAGTCAACTAAATGAACTGAGCAAAGGAGACAAGGCTACTGACAACCAAGGCAGATATGATTTGAGGTCGAAGAAAAAGATAGTAGCACCTGATGCTCCTGAGAGGTCCACTAGAACAGAGAAGCTCACTAATGAAGTAGTAGATATTCAAAGAGGTAAGAAGCACCAACACCTCTCTCCCATAGTCCAGAGTCATGTTCCCAAAATAAGAAAAATTCTGAAGCTTACATCTTCTTTTAATTTCGAGCATGAAATTCAAAAGATTAGAATTCTTGTACCCCTGACCGAGTTGATTAAACATGAAGGGTTCAATAAAAAATTCTCTGAGATTTTACGGTCCGAGGTCTCATGCCTTCCCACATACTCCATCAATTTGCAAGATGAAAAGCCTGCAGTTATTTTAGGTCCTATGGTAGAAGATAGGAATGACTCATCCCCTCCCTTCTACACTTCCTTGAACATACATGACAAGGTACTACAAAACTACTTAATGGATTCGAGGGCTTCTCATAACCTCATGCCCAAAACTATCATGGAAGAGTTAGGGCTAGAAGTCACTCGAGCCTATCATGACCTCTATTCCTTCGACTCCAGGAGAGTTCAGTGTCTTGGAGTTATCAAAGACCTGGTTGTGACCTTGTTTCAGCTACCCATGAAAAGTGTGGTCATGGATATTGTAGTGTCCGATGTCCCCCCCCAAGTTCAGTATGTTGTTATCAAGGTCTTGGATAAAAATACTGGGGGGAAATTTGCAATGGACCTCACATATTCTACTATCCCAGTGTTTGGAGGAGAGCATAGAAGGCTATACAGAGAAGCCCAACTGGCCTTTATAATCAGTGATGAGGCCAACCCTACCAACCATCCCAATTTTGCCTTAGACACTGATTTAGTTTCGAGTGTGATACAACTCACCAATGCCCCCGAACCTCCTCTTAAACTTAGAAAGAATCCCACCATTTCCCCTAAATTTCCTCCCTCCATCACCCCCATCTGGAAAATGTTCTTTGATGGAGCCTCTTCCAGGGAAGGTGCTAGAGCTGGGGTGGTTTTTGTGTCACCTTCTCAGGAAACCATATCTCTATCATACAAGCTAGAATTTGAAGCTACCAACAATGTAGTAGAGTATGAAGCTCTCATCCTGGGGTTAAGAGCCGCAAGGGAAAGGGGAATTCAGGAGGTAGCAGTGTTCGGTGATGCAGAGTTGGTGGTCCAACAGATCAGAAGTGCTTACCAAGCTAAGAATCCTCGACTCAAGAGTTACAAAAACGAGGTATGGGACATAATTGACAGTTTCTTCTCAATGTTTAACATTTCTTTCATCCCAAGAGAGGAGAACACAATGGCAGATTCCTTGGCTACATTAGCAAGTAATTTCAAAGTACCCTTGCTTCCCAAATTCAGATATGATGTGGAAGTAAAATATAGGCCCTCCATACCTGGCAACGCCAAACATTGGAAGGTTTTCAAGGATGATCTCAAGGTCAAGAAATTCCTGGAGACTATCGAAGAATTTTCAGAGATGCACATCGACCAAGAATCTGTCTCTGAAGAAGAGCTTGATGGTGGTAATTTTCTGAATAAGATTGCAGAGCGTAACATTGTTCAGCTGCCCAACAATCATATTCCAAAAGGACTGGTTCCTCTGGAAAGGCTTTTTGATAGAAACGATGTGTCATTAAAAGGGGAGACCACGGAGGATGACACTGGTACTGTTCAGTGCAACATTGGGACCGAGAGGGAGACCAAGTTTGTCAAATTGTCAAGAAGCTTAACAGAGGAGCAGAGGTCTGAATACACTGGAATTTTGAGGGAATTTGCTGACGTGTTTTCCTGGACCTACGAAGACCTCAAAAAATATGACACTTCTATCATCGAGCATAAAATCCCATTAAAAGAGGAGGCAAAGCCATTTATACAGAAACTGAGATAGATCAATCGTATGTTGTTTCCTATCATGGAGAGGGAAGTGAGGAAGCTGCTTCAAGCTCAGATCATTGTACCACTGAGGTATTCAGAGTGGGTGCCCAACTTGGTGCYAGTAAGGAAAAAGAGTGCAGAGATCCGGCTCTGTGTAGACTTCAGAAACCTGAACAGGAGCTCACAAAAGGATAACTAYCCCTTACCAAAGATGGAACATATACTGCAGAGGGTAACAGGAGCTTCCAGGATGTCCATGATTGATGGTTTCTCTGGCTACAATCAGGTCTCTATCCTGCCTGAGGATAGGGAAAATATGACATTTACCACTCCATGGGGCACATTCATGTACGACAAGATGCTGTTTGGATTAATGAACACAGGGGCAACGTTTCAGCGTGCCATGGACATAAAATTCGTCGGTGAAAAGGATAAATTTGTGGTCATCTATCTGGATGACATCACAGTGTTTTCAAAGTCTGATAAAGAACACTGTTGTCATCTCAGGAAGGTTTTCCTAAAATGCAGGAGTTTTGGCATTTCATTAAACCCCAAGAAATCTTTGTTCGCCATGCAGGAGGGAAAATTACTAGGCCACATAGTATTAGCGGAAGGAGTTAGGATTGACCCTAGCATAGTTGAAGCAATACAAGCCTTATCAATCCTGAGGTCCAAGAAGGAGGTCCAATCCTTCCTTGGTAAGATTAATTTTCTGAGGAGGTTTGTGCCTAACTTTGCTGAGGAGGTAAAACTTATAACAACCATGCTAAGGAAAGGAAATGAAGTGAGGTGGACTTCTGAATCACAACATTCCTTTGAGAAAATAAAGAAGGCCCTGACTAAATCCCCTGTGCTTATTAGTCCTGACTACTCAAAGGATTTCCTTATTTTCTCCTTTGCCTCACTTGACACGATGGCTGTTGTTTTATTACAGACAAATGAGGTCGGACTTGAGCAACCTATCGCCTATTTCAGTCGACCATTGAGGGATGCCGAAGTCGGGTATAACACTATGGAGAAGAAGGCCTATGCCCTGGTAAAGGCTCTCAAGGCATTTAGAATCTATTTCCTGCAGTAAAAAATCATCGCTTACGTCCCCTCAACTGCTGTCAAAGACATTCTGATCCAACCTAACATAGACGGGAGAAGGATTAAGTGGATAGCCAGGATTCTGGAGTTTGCCCTGGAAATAAAGCCTACCAAATTGATCAAAGGTCAGGGCTTAGCCAAGCTATTGGCTGAAGCCAATTGCCAAGCTTTGGGGATAAGTTTCATCAACGAATGCTCAAGAATCCAACAGGGTCGACTGTCTAAACAAGACCCTCAAAGGGATCCCCCATTGGCCCAATGTCCTTGGTATAAGGATGTCATATACTTCCTGCAGGAGTTGTGGCCTCCATATGGCCTGCCGAGAAACAAAGCAAGAGCTCTGAATCTCAAGCCATTCAGATATTTCCTTATTGATCAAATATTATACTGGAAAGACCCCCTGGGGGTACTGTTAACATGCATGGATCCACAAGAGGCCGACAGGATCATGTTTGAATTTCACAGTGGCCTATGTGGAGGGCACCACTTCTAGAAATCCACATCCCAAAAAATCCTCAGGGCTGGATACTACTAGCCCACCTTATTCACTGATGTCCACAAAGGAGTTAGAGCCTGTATCCAATGTCAAAGATTTGCATGAAAGAAACAACTCAAGTCCCTACCGCTAAATCCAGTGGTTGTTTCAAGACCTTTCTAGCAATGGGGCCTAGATTTTATTGGATAAATCCACCCTGCTTCCAGTGGGCATCACAGATGGATATTGACTACCACAGGCTTCTTTACCAAATGGATTGAAGCTATCCCCACTAGGAGTGCTTCCCACAAGGTAATTATTGGATTCCTGGAAGACCTCATCACAAGATTCGGTTTCCCAAGAAATATCGTTACAGATAATGAAACCTCATTCAAGGCTGATCTGTTGGTTAAGTTTTGTGAGAAATTCAGAATCAAGCTGATTCACTCCACTCCATACTATCCCTAGGGAAATGGTTTAGCAGAATCCTCCAACAAAAGTCTCATAAGGATCATCAAAAGATTGTTGGAGGACAACAAAAAGGCTTGGAATTCAAAGCTGAAATTCGCCCTATGGGATGATCAGGTGACTACAAAGAGATCTATAGGCATCTCCCATTTCCAGTTAGTATACGGAGCAGAATCTGTCTTCCCTTCTCAGCTGGCCATTCCCGTAGCGAAATTCTTCCAGGATTATCAGGGAGAGCCCAATGACATGATCAGAAGGATTCATCAACTGGTAGAAGTCCAGTAGGCTAGAGAGCAGGCAATGGATAGAATTCAGGATCATCAACAAAGAATCAAGTAGGTTTTCGATAAGAAGGCCAAGAAGGAGCGGTTCCAGATAGGAGACCTGGTGCTAAAATGGGATGCTCCTAAGCAAGACAAGGGAAAACACGACAAATTTGAATCCCCGTGGATCGGCCCCTTCAAAATCTCCAAGTTTTCTCAAATAACACATACAGATTGCAAGATTTGGAAGGCGAAGAAGTTTTCAGTAGCCCAGTAAATGGGCATTTTCTAAAAAAATGTTTTGTCTGAGCCTTCCATGGCTCCTGTGTTTTGTAAATATCGTTCTTTCGGTTCCTTGTTTTATTTTTATGTTTTGTCTTAGTAAATGACTCCATAGCCCAACAACAAGGCACTGGAACTACAAAATAAGTCCTTAGAGCATCACAGGGATGACTCTATCCCCCATGGAGTCTAATGTTAGCAACGTTACTTGTCTTCAGCATCAGGATATCTAGGTCTGCAGGTTGCATGAGGAGCGCCCAAGCACAGCAACAGAAGAAGTCCTTTTCGGACTTAAAATCAAGCGAGCATGCACTTCATTCTTCTGTGGAAATAATTCATCGACAGAGTAGAGCAGCGGTTAATGGGTTGTTGTAGCTAACCGAGTCGTGCTAAGTATGGCACAAAAAGGTTTTCAAAGGGCATCAATCGTGATCATTATAAGTGCAGTAGTTATTTCTCGAACTCGGGGTTCATAAGTTCTGAGGGAGGACTATGTCTTTTAGTTGCGCAAGGTTGCGAGTTACGAAAAGTTCCCAGAGGGGGTCAACCTTTGCTGACCATCGCGTCTCGGGACTTCACGAGGGGAGAATGCCAAAGTTTGATACTCCAGCTCGCGAAGCAGTGAGTTGTGAGAGGTGTTAGTACTTGGGCTCTAGCCAACGGTTACATGCAGAGAGTGATGACCAGAAAAGGGGCCGGACCCGTATCGCCATCTCAGGGATCGAGAGTTTAGGAAAGGGAGCCGAGGGTCTTTGACCCACGAACTTGCGAATCGCAAAAGGAAAAGAACTTTTAATGATGGGCCCACAGTATCACCGAAAGTGTTTCGGGTCGTCTGATCAAAAGAGGGGTACGTGATGTGCGATTAGGTTCTATCGTCCCTTCGCACATCACGACTTCAAAGAGCAGGGATCAGCCTCCTTCCATCCTCGAGGCATGAAGCGTCGAAATCACCCAAAGGGGGGCCCACAATATTGAGGGGAAATCTCGACCATCCGTCCATAGGAGACACCTGGCGCACGATTAGGCTCCTCGGCTATTCGCTCATCGTGACTTCGACGGACAAAGAGTAGCTCCTTCATATCCCCGATGTGCGAGGTGCCGGGAGTGTTCAGGGCCCAGGCCCATGGCATCGTCGGGAGAGTTCAGAGTCGTCAGATGTAAGAGGGACACATGACACCAGATTAAGCCATCTCAGCGTTTCTCTCATTGCGATTTCAAAAACAGGGATTAGCTCCTCCCCATTCACGAACGCCGAAAGCACCTTGGGAATATGCATGTGGTCACAACTCGTGGTCACTTGGGGAAATAAAGGAACTGTGTAAATAAGGCCAAAGGTGCCAAGTTTAGTTACAGAGGGGATCGTCGTGATCTCCAGGCGCCATCAGATCCGATCTCAATGTTGTTTCTCGATTGGAGTAAATGAAGGCAAGGAGGGGTAGTTGAAACCTCTCCTTAGTCATTAAGTGCGAAGTATGGAGGGCCTGGTGAGCGGTCTGCTCTAGAGGGTCCTGTGTACCCATTTTTCCAGAGAAGCCATGCCGACTTCTCAACTAGCCGGAGGAAGTCTGCACACGCTAGCTCAACACTTAATGGCTCAGCTACTCCCCTTTCAGGAGCCATGCGTAGTTAAGGTTGCGTTTGACGGGGATTATCCGTTTGATTTCAGATGAAGGGACACCACGCCTTTGTTGGCTGAACATGCCTCTGTTAGGTGAATTTTCCTGAGTATATAAACTCAGTTGTTGTATTTTGTGATCTATCGATGGTTGAGAAAGGCTGCTGATTGTAAAGGTTTGATGAAGCACTGGTCGCTCTGGTTTATGTATATGGCATTTGAGATTTCTTACTTTATGGATTTCAACTTCTTCCCACCTCTTTGTTTGTCGTGTTAGAACAACTTGGAATTGGAGGATCCAGTCGAGTTGCAACTGTTCTAGGATGATGTAGGTTGGATCACTATAGTAGTTGCATTGTTTCTAATCGGTTCCTGTGATTTTCTCAGCACTGAACGACTTGGAATTGAAGGATTCAGTCAAGTCACCCCTCAACTCCTTGAGGCTCCGGACCAAGAGGATCTTGGTTTCTGATTTTTTCATCCTCAAGCTTTCGAAGGCCTGTCGCCCGAGGCAATCTTGTTCACTCTTCTCACAAGTCTTCCATCTACCACCTTTAATCCTCTCACTGGTGGAAGTTGGATCAAGACCTCCCTTGCTTTCTACATACCAGGCCCGGTTTCCTGAGTTAAAGCCATATTTTCTTGAGTCTTTACCCATTTGATCACCACATTAAACAAATCGTGACATAAAACTGATGGGCGTCGGGATTTCCTCCTGCAAGCAATCCAAGAGTGACTTCTGACGCTAACAGAGCCAACAAGATTGATCTAAACAATAAATGTGATACCATGACCAAGTAAACATTTGAATCTTCCACATTGAAAATACTATATCCATTTTGCATGATACTTTTTTTTATCCACTTACTATCTTCAGGGACCAAGCCCCATGCTATGGACTTGGGGAAAAAACAAAATTGTAGCCATTGAATTTCCATCCTTCATGGTCTCCTACCTTTCATACATAAAAAAAACTCACAGTTCATGCACACTATGTCTCCTACTAATTGATCAAACACAATCTTTGCCACTCACTTGGATTCCAATAAATATAGCTTATTATACTTGTTCCTTTCTTAATTCAATGAAATGGAATGAATGATTACACACCCTTTTTGAGAAGGATAGGGAAATGCCAATGATAACACAAAATTTATTCAAGGCCACAATTATAGCAATGATTTAACAACAATTTCAAGCATGATCAATCTAACCTCTTTCATTGAAGAAGCTTGCATAATTTTTTCAGATACTAGTACATAGATATCTTACAATTCCATTTCTTTGATCAGAGGCTCATATACTTTCAAAAATATGAATGGATCATGTTCCACATTATCCTACATAAGGAGACACTYATTTTTCTAACTTTAATCATGTAACACTATAATGTGCAACCTGGCCCACAACCAGTCATCATAAACATAAAACTCTCATCTTAATTGGATTGCACAACATTGGCCTCTTTCTTCACACACACACACTTCTTCATACATAGCTAAGAATTCCATGGATGAAAACACGTGCTCTAATACCAAATTTTGTTTTAATAACTAGCAATGAATATAGGAAAACATATATAAAGCAAGGAAGATCGGAAATTTACACTAAAGAAACTCTCGAAGGGGAAAATTATATTAACTCAAATCATTATCATGTGTGTTTATATTGTACAATTGGTCCCTTCATATAACAATAGGTGACAATAACAACTTTCCGTTATTACATGTTTGGTTCAACCATACACATAACTGTCTCCAATAGTGTCTCCTTAAATCTTTCCATCAATCTCTCAATTAATGTTCATCCCTAACATCTCTATTTTATCCTGGTCTTTGATTCCTAAATATGCTTTGTTTGCTTTATTAACATATCACAATGTATTCATTAATCATCACACACAGGAGTTAATCCTTCAGATAAGTTAGAGGAGATATTTTCAAAGTTGGAAGCATAATTTGTTGATATCTCTTGCAATATTACCATTCTTATGGCATCTCTAAAAATCAAGTTTGGACCTTTTAGGGATTTTGATATATTTAACTCAAAAGTTGGATTATATAGGAAATCAAGAGAAGACAATGACCTAGAAAATGAGATTAAAAACAATTATACAAAGATAAAACAAGTTCCAATGGCATCAATTCTTCACAACCTTTGTTTAAAGTGGAAGCATAAATATAAATCAAACCATATCAAGGTGAGATTGATGTTTTTAAATTGAACCAATATTTGCAACAACTAGAATTTTATTTCAATGTTCATAACATAGGAGAAGGGAAAAATATTTTATTTTCTCAACTAAAGTTAGATGTAAATTCCCAAACTTGGTGGGAGAGTCACAGAGAGATGCTTAGTGTAACGTCCTCGACTGTCATCCCACTGGTCGTAGAAAACGCTACTGCGCGGAACAATATTCCCATACTTATGTAATATGCATTTAAATGAAGTTAAATGGCTTAACAGAGTAACATATAATTACTGCCATCATACAAAATTAATGAAATCTATAGTAAGCATCATCACAATGAAATGCATGATAATATAGTAAGTATCATAGAATAACATCACATATAAATTAAGTACAACATTAATACTTATCTTTGAAGCTGTAGTAACTCCACCTACTACGTACAAACCTTCCACGAACCTCCCAGCCATAGACCACACTGATCATCACTCTCAGTAGTGGGTCACCCATGAGATGGGACCACGGTCCACCCAAGGTAAGGGAATCCTAAACTAGGTTGAGGTGGAAATTGCAAAAAATAACCAGAAGGATTCTTCCCAGGATGCCTTCTTACGCCCACTACTCACAAACTCTCATTCCCCACATGTTTATTCCACCCGGGAGTATACACCTTCACAAGAACAGTCCATCAATGCTTCACCTCCCTCTCTGGGCCTCGAAAACAAGTTGGACCAGGAAGTCTCAGAGCTCCATAGCTGGTGCTGGACTCTCTCTGGGAGAAAACCACTTCCCAACAGACTCCTTCACCTAGAAAGAGCTGCTCACAGGCCTGACAACTCGCCTCTTCAACCACGGGCCTAACCACCCGACTCTTCCACCAGCTTCCACTTCAATTCCCGCAATGTGAGGATAACAAAAAAAAATAGCAATTCGGTTAACTCATGGGTGACAACAACAACAAGAATTTGGGTATGGACATCCAAAAACAACAATAAACCACACTAAGAAACAACACAGTTCATGCCATATCCATGATGTTTCGTCTTCACAATAAAACAATATAGGTCGGCTTCATGGTTTTCTGTTTTCAGATATGCGTGAGGTTATGTAAAGGTCGATCCGAGAGGTCAAAAAAATTCATGGTGGATCAGAAAATGGATAGCGAACAATCTTCCCAAGAGGGTTTCCTTCACTGTGCATAGATATGCAGAGGCAGACGCATAGGCAAAATGGTTAAGATGCCCCAGATCCCCGTGAACTCAGGTGGAGGATGACCGAATGAGGAGTAAACCCCCTCCACGACTGAGTTCTGCAGATTTTAACTACATGTTCCTGGGCCGACACATGTCACCCATGAAGCTGCATGTGCTCCATCAGCATGCGTTTCTCTCCAGGAACTTAGGACAACACTCAAAATTGTCCACCTTAGTTTTGAAGAAATAATAATAATAAATTATTATCCCTTTCTAGAGGTAAGCCCCTATATTATCCCCTAGGCCCAACACTTAGCCTTTCTTTCCACCTTTTAGCCCCCATTCCATTACCTACTCTATGGAAGCTTAGTCCCCCATCACTCATTCATCATGGTCGGTTTGCACGCAACGATGTTCATATTTTTATTAACGTTCTGCATAATTACATATACAAAAGCAAGCTTCTAGCCTTAACACTTAGGCTCTCTAGCCTAATAAACTCATAAGCCTTACCAACTTATCAATACTTGTCTCACCAGCCTACAAAACGTGATTTACAATTCATAAACATTATTACAACATGGCTCATCCTTGGGGATATTACAATCCCCTCCTCTTATTTTTGCACTGTCCTTCGTGCAACTTTCACACAACATCAACAAGATTTCCAAAATATTCAAAATGATGCAGGTATTCTGCCCGCATAACATTCTCATGCTCCCATGTCGCATCCTCAAGACCATACTAGGTCCACTGGACCTTTACAAGACCTATAGCTCGATTCTGAAGCAGTTTTCTTTTCATGTCCAATATGCACACAGGATACACTTGCAGGATACCTTCTTGCTCCACCTGAATTACATTCCAATCGATAACATGATTAGCATCAAGTACATATTTCTTAAGAAATGAAACATGAAACACATTATGTACAATCATGGATGCAAGTAATGCATGCATATATGCAACTTGCCCAATCGTTTCTAGGATTTCAAATGGCCCACAAAATCTGGCTACCAACTTGGCACAGTTTTCCAGCTTCAAGGAACTTCTATTATATTTTACTTTCAAGAAAACATGATAACCCACTTTTAATTCTCTATGGGTTCTGTTTTTGTCAGCATACCTTTTTTTCCTGTCTTGGGAAGCTTTTAAATTATACTTAATTTTAAGCATTTTCTCTTCCATTTCCTTGAGCAACTCTGACCCAATTACTACCCTGTCAGCTGGATTATCCCATCTTACTGAAGTATTTCACTTTCTGTCATAAAGCGCTTCAAATAGGATCATATTCAATGATGCTTGATACAAATTGTTGTAAGAAAATTCTACCAAGTGTAGGTAGTCTTCCCATTTTGATGGTTTTTCCATCACATACATTCTCAGTATGTCTTCTATCACTTTGTTCACCCTCTTTGTCTATCAATTAGATTCAGGATGATAAGCTGTACTAAAGTTTAGATTCGTTCCGAATCCTTTGAACAATCCTTTCTAGAAATTCGAGGTGAATTTCGGTCTCTGTCAGACACAATGTTTTTAGGAATTCTGTGCAATTGTGCCACTTCCTTCACGAAAATATCAGCAACATCCGCTACCTTGTGAGTAGTTTTCAGTGGAATAAAATGGGCAGATTTTGTAATCTTTTCCACCACTACCATGATCGAATCATGCAACTTGCCTGTTCTGGGCAATCTCATAATAAAATTCATTGTCACCACTTCCCACTTCCATTCAGGAATGGACAAAGGTTGCAAAAACCCTGCTGGGTGCCTGTGTTCAACTTTAACCTTCTGGCATTCCATACATATGGCTATATATTCAACGATCTCTTTATTCATACCTAGCCAAAAGTAATGGCTCCTGATTGCTGCCACAGTCTTCTGGTATCCAGGGTGCCCAACATAAGCCACGCTATTCATTTCTCTTAGAATCACAAGTTTCAAACCCTGGACATTGGGTATATAAACTCTGTTTTTGTACATAAGTATTCCATCAGCTTCCAAGGTGTAATTTTCCTCTTTCTGTGGTCTCTCACTCTGTTGTAGCTTTGCTACCAAGTCTCTATACTACAAATTTTATTTGCAGCTTCCAAAATTGTATCCTTAATATCAGTCCTGTACATGCTAATTCTGCTGAGTGCATCAGCCACCTTGTTTTCCTTCCCTTTGATATGCTTGATATCAAATTCGTATTCACACATAAACTCCAGCCACCTACTCTACCTAGAATTTAAGGTAGGTTGGTCAAACAAGTATTTCAGACCATTGTGGTCTATTCTCAATTCAAATCTCCTTCCCATGAGGTAATGTCTCCATTTCCTCAGAGCATGAATGATTGCTGCTAACTCCAAATCATGAGTGGCATAATTCTTTTCGTGCTCTTTTAGCCTCCTGGACTCATAACAGATTACAAATCCATTCTGACTAAGAACTCTTCCCAACCCTTCTTTACACACATCTGTGCACACCATGAAATCCACATTTGGATCTACAATCCTCAATATTGGAGCGTTGGTTAACAACTGCTTCAATCGCTGGAAACTTTTCTCACACTCTTTAGTCCACTGAAACTTTTTCTCCTTCCTTTGCAAGGAAGTGATAGGGTGAGCTATCTTTGAGAACCCTGTGATAAACCTTATGTAATAGCCTTCTAGACCCATAAAGGATATAACTTCCACCACATTCCTTGGCGCTGGCCATTCTCTGATGGCCTCAACCTTCTTAGGATCCACAACAATCCCTTCTTTTGAAATAATGTGCCCCAAGTAATGGATCTACCTTTGATAAAACAAGCATTTTCTCAACTTGACATACAACTGGTGTTCTCTCAACACTTGCATCACCATCCTCAGGTGTTATTCATTCTCTTCCTCTGAATTGGAAGACACCAGAATGTCATCTAGGAAGACTATGACAAACTTGTCTAGATAGTCCCTGAATACACCATTCATCAAGCACATAAAAACAATAGGTGCATTCGACAACCCAAATGGTACCACTATGAATTCATAATGACCATACCTTGTTCTAAAGGTGGTCTTGTTGATGTCTTCATCCTTTATTCTTACCTGGTGATATATTGATCTGAGATCTATCTTTAAAAATATTTTTGCACCTTTCAACTGATCGAAAAGATCATCAATCCTCGCTAGAGGATACTTGTTCTTGACAGTTACTTTGTTCAACTGTTTGAAATCAATGCACAACCTCAACGTCCCATCATTCTTCTTCATGAATAGGAATGGATCAACCCAAGGTGACATGCTTGGGAGAATGTACCCCTTCTTTAGAAGCTCTTCAAGCTGCAATTACAACTCTTTCAGCTCTGGCCTACTCATTCTATAAGGAGCTTTCGACACTGGAGCTGCTCCAGGCATCAAATTTATAGAGAAATGGATATCTCTCTTCGGAGGTAGTTTTAGTACCTCCTAAAATATGTCTTCAAACTCTGTTAGTACCACATGGTCTCTAATCTTTAAGACTTCATCTCTGGATGCTTCCTCCACATGGGATGCAAACAATTGACAACCTTTCCTATAGCACTTTTTCAGCTGCATTGTTGAGATTTCTCTAACAACCACAACTGTGGGAATTCCTTGGACTGTTTTTCGATTCCCCTCCTCATCCAAGCAAGTAAATGCCTTGTTACGATAGTCTAGGAGGGCATGGTGCTGGTCCAACCAGTCCATCCCAATTAAACAGTCATAAGAGCCTAAAGGAAAAATATTCAATTCAGCCTTTGTGCTCAATCCCTTCATGTTCACAGGACAAGACTTAACCAACTCAATGAATTTCCTCTTGGTTCCTATATCCAACTTCACTAACCAAGAATTTTCACGTTTGCTTCTTATAAATTCAAACTTTCCACCACCCTAGGATATACATAACTATGGCTAGCCCCTGAATCAATTAAAATAGTAAATGGTTGGTTTTTAATCATACCTTCCACGTCAATCATGTGCGACTGAAATTCAACTTACTTATTGTCCAGGGTTGCATAGATCCTTGGGATTCTACTGCCCATGTCCTCCATTGTTTCAACTTGTTGAACATTATGGACAAATCTTGCTTTGTCATTTTTATGGGGACAATATCTGTACTTGTGGTTCCCTTTACAAACCCAACACTGAATGGGTGTCTGTCTTGGCCTTTGTTCCCCCAATTTATCCATTCTTGACTCTCTAAATGATGGTTTTCCTTGAGGACTATTTCTAAAAAAGGGAGATTTGTTTCCCTTCTACCTCTGTTCTTTCTTAAACTTCTTTTGGTCATACCAAGCCTTTCGAAAGGTAGGATTTTCTCTTTTATGTTCATATAATCATTTCACTGATCCATATAGATATCGGTGGCCATCCACCTTTTCCAACTGGCTGAAAACAGTTTCTGACATTTTTGGCAATTTACTATTTTTAACAGCTTTTACTTCTGGGGCCATTTTGAGGGCCTAAATGAAGGTTTTTCAGCATCAAGATCCTCAATGATATCTAAAGGCATGATTGAGCCCCCAAAATGAATCTCCTCGGTGATACCTTTCCAACGGGCTATCACACGCCTAAAATGAAGATCGTATGCAAAAGTTACGACCCAGGGAAGTTGATGTACTAGCTTACCCAAACAGGGCCCACATGAATTTTGGCGTTTCATCTCCTAGGGTTAGGTTTTTGGATGTCTAGGGTTTTTGGCATTCTTTCTTATTGTAAAAATGCCTTTAGAGCCTCATTTTAACCTTCTTCTTGTGAATGCGTGCGACCCTCACATCTCTTCTCAGAGATAAGCCACCACCATTCCAGCAAGCTTGTTTCCGCTGCATTTTAAAGTTTCAACTTATTTCGTTATTGAATAGAAAACCATTTTTACTGTATCTCTATTATTTTGTGTTAAGCACCTGTTAATAATTTGTATTCATTTCGTTCTACTCATAAAATCCATATCAGTGGTATTAGAGTGATCTGCTCCTTGTCGTCTTAATGCATGTCCCCAACGAGGTCAAAATACAAAGAGTTGGGTCTCGAGCTTGTTTCTCTTGAGGACAGAAGCTCTCGCATGCCCAAGAGACCTCCCATGGTAGGAGAAAAGAAAGATGATGGGATGGGAGATCCTTTCAAACTGTTGATTGAGGAAGCCCTCATGCAACAGAGGAACGAGATGATGGATAGTTTCGCGCAAATCCTTCGGTGACTACCAACATGCGATGCATCTTCTTCGAATGGAGGCGTCGCCCCCTTCAAGGTACAAATAAACTTTGATATTCCTATATTTGAAGGTTATACAGACGTAGATTCTATAGAAAAGTGGTTGAATCTACTAGAAGGGTATTTTTCTGTTCATAAATTTTCAAATAGAGAAAATATTACTTTTGCGCTCCTCAAAGACGTTCCCCATGTCAAAGATTGGTGGGAAACTTTCTGTGAGCAAAAGGAAACAGAGGAAACCCCATTATTTTCAGTCATGGACACATGGGAATCCTTCAAGGATGCTATTAAGGAACAATACTACCTTGTCGGAAGTTATGACGACCTGTATACCAAATGGACCACACTGCGGCAAGAAAGAGACCAAGCAGTGCCAGATTTCACAAATATCTTCCATACCTTGCGCACCAAGTTGGGTATCAAAGATTTAGAGAGACATCTGGTGCTCAAGTATCATGGTTCTCTGCATAGATACATCTAGACCAAAATGGAATTTCTATACATCTCATCCTTGGGTGCGGCCTACTGATATGCCGTCAAAATCGAGCAGAAGCTCAAACAAAAGACACGGAAATTTGGGCCTGGGAACCCCTCACAAAAAAATCCAGGAAAGGGCGGCCCAAACCCACCGAAGAAAGGTCAGAGCAAAGATGGACAATATCAAGACAACCAGTACAAGCCACAAGCAAATAAGGACACTGGAAAGACAAAGAAAGATACCGGGAAGTGGTGCGACTTCCATAAGAGCCCTTGGCATAACATTGCTGACTGACGCTCAAAGCAGTCGTTGGTGGCTGAAGTGAAAGCCTTTGAATCAGATGGAGATTCTGACTCTAAGACAGAACCAAAAAGGGGAAGACAGATCATTGGTGCAGAACCCAGTGCCACCGTTGCTACCACCAAGATCCAGCCTGGTGAACCAGACGAGTCAGAAGAAGGAGAGCACCTCTTCCATTCACAGATGTGGGAAAAAGGCACCCCGCTGCACTTCATCGTTGACAGCGGTAGCCAGAAGAACCTCATCTCAACAGAGTTCATCAAGCGACTGGCCTTGCCAACAATGCCACACCCACAAMCCTACACCATTGGATGGCTCCKCCAAGGAAGCGATCTCCGCGTCGGCCAACAGTGTCGACTGTCATATGGAATCAAGCCCTTCAAAGACGAGGTATTGTGTGATGTTTCTCCTCTTGAAGTTTGTGATGTTCTTTTGGGCCAACCTTATTTATGGAAACATCATGCTATATATGAGTCTAGGCCTCATAGTGTTATTATTAATTTTAATAGGAAATTATACAGGATACCCGAGGCAGTCCCACCTAATGCTATTTCCTTGATCTCTGCTAAGCAATGCAGGAAGGTCATTTCTCAGACGGGGAAGTTTGTCTTCTTTGTGATTCACTCTCAGAATAAGTGAAAGATCGCATCCACATCCAGGGTCTCTACGGCCGACCTCTCCACACAACAAAAGAAAGTAGATAAGGTCGTGGAAGAATACTCAGATATCTTCTCCTCACCTACAGGGGTACCTCTGCACTTCCAGGTCAAGCACCCCATCGATCTGACCCTTGACACACCACTACCCAATGGGCCAGTCTATTGTCACTCTTTGTTAGAGAATGAGGAGATCAAGAGATAGATCCAAGAACTGCTCCACAAGGGGAACATACGCCCTAACTCATCACCTTGTGGGAGCCCAATCGTGTTGGTACAAAAGAAAGATGGAACCTGGTGACTCTGTATTGATTACTGCGCTCTGAATAAAATCACTGTCAGAAACCGGTACTTGATTCCTCGAATCGATGACCTCCTTGATCAAATCACGGGGCCCAAATACTTCAGTAAGATTGATCTAAAATCTGGCTACCACCAGGTCCTGATAGAACAAACAGATGTATGGAAGACCACCTTCAAGTCAAAGGAAGGACTTTTTGAATGGTTGGTCATGCCCTTTGGTTTGAAAAATGCTCCAACCACTTTCATGAGGATGATGGATGATATCCTGCGACCATTCACCAATACTTTTGTAGTGGTGTATCTGGATGACATTCTAATTTACAACAAGACTTGGGACGAACACTTGCAACATATTCAGCAGGTTCTACACACCCTGCGACAGCACAAGCTATATGCCAACTTGGAAAAATGCTCCTTCGACATGGACAGGGTCCATTACCTGGGCTACATCATTGATCAACATGGTGTACATGTGGATCCAACCAAGATCCAAGTCATTCATGACTGGCCAGCCCCAACAACACTCACTGAGCTTCCCAGCTTCTTGGGACTTGATAATTTCTACCGCAGGTTCGTGTTGGGTTTCTCCCATATTGCATGGGCCCTCATCCAAATAAACAGGGGTGGTGGTAAGGTGAAATTTGCGTGGGGCCGATCCAAACAACAAGCATTCGATGATTTGAAGTAGCGCTTGTGCTCAGCCCTAGTACTTTCACTACCAAACCTGCATCATCCCTTTGAGATCGATACAGATGCTTCAGACTATGTCGTGGGCGCCGTTCTCACTCAGCACGACCACCCCATGGCCTATCATTGTGAGACACTGTCAGATACTGTCCATAAGTACCCTACTTAAGACAAAGAAATGTACTCCATTGTGCAAGCATGTCGCCAGTGGAGACATTACATTCTTGGGAAGGAGACAATCATCCACACTGATCATAAGCCACTGCAGTTCATGCAGACACAGGGAAAACTACAAAATGACCTCCATCAAAAGTGGTCCACATAGTTGCAGTAGTTCCACCTCAACATCAAGTATAAAACAATAAGCACCAATCGCGTTGCTGATTTCCTCAACAGACCGCCAGTCGCGACACTCACCACGGTGCTAGATTCTTGTGGCCATGAGACATCTGGATGGACCCAACTCTATGAGACAGACCTTGACTTCACCACCACCTACCAAATGTTGGGTGCAAATGCAGTTGTCGATAATTTCCATCTTCAGGATGGGTTGTTGTGTCGTCTGGGCCATATTTGTGTTCCATCAAGCGAGCAAGCGAAGCTGATCTGGGAAGCCCACTATAGTCGGGTGGCATGACACTTCAGTGTTGAAAAGATAGTGGTGATGCTACAGAAACATTTCTACTGGCCGAAACTTAGACAGGAGGTCGACAAGTATATCGGGTCCTGCACTGCCTGTGCTATTGCCAAACCAACCACTAAGAAACAGGGCTTGTACACCCCTCTTCCTACTCCTAACGGGCCATGGGAATCCATCTCAATGGACTACATGTCGGGCCTC
>JZKD02S1778432.1:360132-390485 GCA_000966675.3 Picea glauca | reverse complement strand
CCCCTTTCAAGTGGGGTTGGGATTCCAACCATTGGGTCCCATAGATGTTGCACTTCCCCTTGCGGTCACCTCGATTGACTCATCTCCTGCTCCAAATGAAGCTGACAAAGCCACCTGGTTCATTGAGTGGATCCAACACATCCGCCAATAGGTTCAGGATATCCTACAGAAGTCCAATGACAAGTACAAACAACACCATGATCAACATCGGGTGCCGCATAAGTTTCAGGTGGGAGACAAAGTTTGGTTTCACTTGCAGAAAGAACGCCTTACAGGACCCCATCAGAAGCTTCTCCCACTCCGTTATGGACTGTACACTATCACCAAAGTCGTGGGGGATAATTCTTTTGAGCTCAACATTCCTCCTTTCCTTGGCCTGCACCCAGTGTTCAACGTGGATCTCCTTCGCCCTTATTTCCCACCATTATTAGACACCTCAGAAGTAGCAGAACAATTGACACCAACAGAGCTCAACCCCAACTGCATACAACAGGCATCCAATGATCAAGTTTTGGATAGACAGATCAAGGGCACTCGACAACAAAGGATCCAGCTTTATTGAGTCGTCAAAGCAGGGTAACTCCTACACCAAGGCAAGTGGCTCACCCGGGGCCAAATTCAGCAGAAATTTCCTCATCTAATGGGGGACCTCAATGCAATGGAGAACATTGCTTCCTAAGGAGGGAGGATTGATCTAGATGGATATCGATGGCCACCCACCTTTTCCAACTGGCTCAAAATAGTTTTCTGACAATTTTGGCAATTTACTATTTTTAGCAGTTTTTACTTTCGGGGCCATTTGAGGGCCTTTTTGAAGGTTTTTCGGCATCAAGATCCTCAATGATAACTGAAGGCATGATTGAGACCCAAAAATGAATCTCCTCGGTGATATCTTTCCAATGGGCTATCACACGCCTAAAATGGAGATCGTATGCAAAAGTTATGACCCCGCGAAGTTGATGTACTAGCTTACCCAAACGGGGCCCACATGACTTTTGGCGTTTCATCTCCTAGGGTTAGGTTTTTGGATGTATAGGGTTTTTTGAATTCTTGCTTATTGTAAAAAGGCCTTCAGAGCCTCATTGTAACCTTCTTCTTGCGAATGCGCGTGGCCATCACATCTCTTCTCAGAGATAATCCGCCACCATTCCAACAAGCTTGTTTCCGCTGCATTTTACAGTTTCAGCTTATTTCGTTATTGAATAGAAAAACAGTTTTACTGTATCTCTGTTATTTTGTGTTAAGAACCTGTTAATAATCTGTATTCATTTCGTTCTGCTCATAAAATCCAGATCATTCACTCTTCTTATTGTTTCTTTCATAGTCTTAGGATCATCATACTGAATCTTGTCACCAATGGAGGGTGGCATTCCACTCAGACACCTTTTAATCTTGACAGCCTCATCTTTGATGAATGGAACATACTTCAGTAATTCCAAAAACCTTTGTTCGTATTCATTAATGGTCATGCTACCCAACTTGAGTTTGAAGAACTCCTTCATATTTCTGTCATAGTATCTTTTAGTCAGGTATTTCCTCTCGAAATACCTCTTGAATTCCTTCCAAGTGATATCTTTTTCTCTAATGTGATGCACCTGCACAAGTTGATCCCACCACATGTATGCTTTTACTTTTAGTTAATACATCACAATTCTTCCTTTTTCATGAGAGGAATAATTCTGCAGTTGGAAATATTTCCTCATGCCAAGCAACCATGTTTCGACATCTTCCTCCTTCTTATGTTCTACATCAAACGTAGGAGTCTTAATATTTTTCATCTCCCCTTTCAATTCATCCACTCTAGATATTCAGTGTTTTTTGGTAGGGTATGGGCTTGAAATACTATGTGCTTACTTACCATAATGATTTGGGGAGCGAAGACGATGTCTTCTACCACTCCTCGATCTTATTTTTCTCTTAGGGGTCCTGAGACTCCCTGTTTTGCTTGTGTCACTCTCCTTTTCCAATTTCCTTTATATTCTTTCCAGATTTTTCAACATCTTTAAGTTGAATTCACCCTGCTGATCCCTGACCCTCATGAGATTTAGGTCATTGTCTTGGTGAGCCTAGGCATCTTTCTGCAATCTTTCAATGATTTTCATCATATTCCCTTCCTTATCCAATTCTCTTCCATGCCCATTAGAGTTCGATCCTTCGACTCCCAAGTTGACATCCCTTCCTTCTCTTTCATTATCTGAATTGGAGGCACTCCACACCTCTTCCATTTCTATACTTGGCATCGATTCACGACTGTCCTGAAACTCATTGAACTCTGCACACACAATGTGCAGTCAACCTAAATTTGTTAGGCCTTAAACCCTTAATAAAACTACAACATTCATAAACCAACATGAATAAGAAAATGTTTCGATTCCATGAATTTTCCGAGCTCTGTTTGGCTCTGCATTTTCTGGGTGATAGCCCCCATTTTCTTAGTTCCCAACCCATGCGTCCATGAGCCATGATCAAACACTAAACTGCTAGGTGCTACAAGGCTCTACAAATGAAACTTTGGGTTTCGATATTTCGGGGTTTCGGGGTTTCAGGTTTCGGGGTTTTTATCTCGGAGGTTCTCGCACTCGCTTCCCTCTCTGACTCCTGACTCCTGAAATTCTGACCTCTCTCCCCCTGGGCCCATAGCACAACTATCACCAACCAAGGTAGTGACACATGGTGTCCTTAAGAAGGTCCACATCACTTTCGATGATGTCATAGGGTCCCACCACTTTGACTTTTCGTTTCAGAGTTTCGAGCATCGGGAGTTCGTGCATCCACACATTTCGAACTTCCGTTTGCCGAAATTTTGAAATTATGGTCTATTCATATACTTGATCCAATGGTCAAGCTCCTCTCCTATGATCTACGGTGTAGATCATTTTGGGATTCAGGGTTTCGGAGGTGTTCACCTCTCCTCACTTCCCATCTCTTGAATTTACGAAATCAAAAAGGTTCTCGTGACTAAATCGAGCATGACTCCACAATATCTAATGATCGAGCCCTCCTCCCAGATCTATGACATAGATCTTCTCAGGTTTTTGGGGTTCTGTGTCTCAACGTTCCCCTCTTTTTCCCAACAACCGAACTCCCGAAAGGCTTCTCGGATATCCTTTCGGCAGCTTCTCTAGATCTAACGGTCATAAGAGATATCCTTTACTCCCGATCAAATACAATGGATCCAACACTTCATGCATTGATCTCTCTCTCTCCCTGTGGCCATATACCACACCGATTGTGAGTTTTATAATACCGCTACACCTCCTGAGCTTTGTAACAAAGCCAAGTGACTCCTTGGCACTCATGAACATTCAAAGGTCCAAAACAATCAGTTCTTCCAAACATGATTCCCACCTGAACTTTGGGTCCAATGACCACTTATCCAGCCCATTCAGGTTCAATGTCGTAAACCATGCTCTGATACCATATTGTAATCTCCCTGACCATCATCCCATTGTCCGTGGAAAACATTATTGCACAGAACAACATTCACATACTTATGTAATATGCATTTAAATGAAGTTAAATGGCTTAAAAGAGTAACATATAATTACTGCCATCATACAAAATTAATGAAATCTATAGTAAGCATCATCACAATGAAATGCATGATAATATAGTAAGTATCACAGACTAGCATCACATATACATCAAGTACAACATTAATACTTATCTTTGAAGATGTAGTAACTCCACCTACCATGTGCAAAACTTCCATGAACCTCCCAGCCTTAGACCACGCTGCTCATCACTCTTAGTAGTGGGTCACCCCCGAGCTAGGACCAAGGTCCACCCAAGGTAAGGGAATCCTAAACTAGGCTGAGGTTATAGGGAAACTGCACAAAATAACCGGAAGGATTCTTCCTAGGATTCCTTCTTATGCTCACTACTCATAGACTCTCATTCCCCACATGTTTGTTCCACCCAAGAGTATACACCTTTACAAGAACAGTCCATCAATGCTTCACCTCCCTCTCTGGGCCTCGACAGCATGCCGTATCAAGAAGTCTCAGAGCTCAGAGCTCCGTATCTAGTGCTGGACTCTCTCTGGGAGAAAACCACTTCCCAACAAACTCCTTCACCTAGAAAGAGCTGCTCATAGGCCTAACAACCCACCTCTTCAACCACAGGCCTAACCACCCGACTCTTCCACCAGTTTCCACTTCAATTCCAGCAAGGTGAGGATAACAACAACAAAAATAAGAATTCGGTTAACTCACAGGTGACAACAACAACAGGAATTTGGGTATGGACATCCAAAAACAACAACAAACCACACTAAGACACAACATAGTTCAAGCCATATCCAGGATGTTTCATCTTCACAATAAAACAACACAGGTTGGCTTCATAGTTTTTTGTTTTCAGAGATGCATGAGGTTATGCAAAGGTTGATCTCAGAGCTAAAAAAAATTCACGGAGGATTGGAAAATGGATAGCGAACAATATTCTCGTGAGAGTTTCCTTCACTGTGCATGGGTATGCAGAGGCAGACACATAGGAAAAATGGTTTAGACGCCCCATATCCCTGCAAAATCAGGCGGAGGATGACAGAATGAGGAGTGAACCCCCTCCATGGCTGACTTCTGCAGCTTTTAACTGCATGTGCCTGGGCCGACACATATCACCCATGAAGCTACATGTGCTCCATCAACATGCATTCCTCTCTAGGAACTTAGGACAACACTCAAAATTGTCCACCTTAGTTTGAAAGAAATAATAATAATAAATTATTATCCCTTTCTAGAGGTAAGCCCCCTAGATTAGCCCCTAGGCCCAACACTTAGCCTTTCTTTCCACCTTTCAACCCCCATTCCCTTACCCACTCCATGGAAGCTTAATTCCCCATCAATCATTCATCACGGTCGGTCTACACACAATCCTGTTCATATTTTTATTAACATTCTGCATAATTACATATACAAAAACAGGCTCCTGGCCTTAACAATTAGGCTCTCTGGCCTAATAAACTCATAAGCCTTACCAACTTATCAATACTTGGCTCACCAACCTACAAAACATGATTTACAATTCATAAACATGATTACAACAGGGCTCGTCCTTGGGGATATTACACTTAGGTTGGAGGGTGATCCCATAGTAAATAAGTGGGAGGTGTTTGAAAGCTCATAAAGTACTATTGCTACTTGATTGGGTATGAAGAGGGCTAGTGGATCTATTGGCATTATTTTCAACAAGAAGGAAGGGAAAAGTGTGCAAGATTACACCTATGAGTAAAACATATGGCCATTATGTTGGGTATATCTCCCAATAACCCACACGTTCTCCTCAAGTATATAGGTGGTCTACAAACACTACAAAAATTTACCCTTTTAGTAGTGGTTTATTCTTGCGACAGTCTTGCCAAAACCATCTCTAAATGTTTTTTAAGGGATTTCCAAGAATTTTTTAATAATCGTACCCAAAAGTCATGAAAATTGATGTTTTGGAGGTGGTTTCCACCTCCAAAAATTCAATTCCCATAATTTTTAGGGAATGTTTTCAAAACACCACCACTAAATCTATTTTTAGGGGTGATTTTATGAAAACTACCCTTAAAATTAATGAGAATTTGTTAAGCCCTAAATAGTGACACATTACCCCTTAACTAGGGCATATTACATTAGTAATGTTATTTTATTTATGTCGGCTTGGGTCCATTAGTTGTAATTGTACCTCCCAATCTCCTATATATACCAAGGAGACATCTTCATTTGGGATCATCTTGTATTTGGACATTTATGTGGTGTATAAGGAGGTTTCCCTCTCAAAGAGGCTTATTATCCGAATTTATCTCTTTTTCAAGGCGTTGAGTACTTATTCTGAGGTTTTTCTATTCTATATTGATATCTGGTTCTTAAGATTTGGTATTAGAGCTGAAGGTCTAGGGGTTTCGCTGCTACATATGAGACAACTTGGAATTTTTACTATAAGTTTATTTCTACGCTGTTTCAGAAGGAAACCCTTAGAGGATATTTAGTAGACAGATCAAGGTACGTTGGGTTAAAAGTTCATCTCTATAAGCCTTATACTTTTAGATATACAACCCGTGTAAGATAGGGTTCTGGAATCATCATGAATTGAGTCATCGCAGAATTTTCACTATAAAATTGTTTTTGTAACGTTTCAGACTCTGAAATCTATAGGATATTCACATAAATTATTAAAGTAGCAATGATAAAAAATTCATCTTCTGGGTCATCTTACATTTGTAGATACACCTTGTGGAATATAGGGTACATGACTAGTCCTATTGACTAGTCTCAAGCAGGTGTTCCAGGTAAAACAATCATAAATTATTCCTAGAGTATCCAAATTGAGTGAGACTAGTTGAATTGGATAGTGGACAGTATGTAGTATTTCTAGTACAATATTCATAATTTTATATCAATTATTTTGTGCGGGGAACGCTATACAAGTGAGATCTCCTAGAAAGGACAAAAATAATCAAGATGTGGGGAATTTACCATAAATTCCACTTGGCACATCCAATTTTTATTAGACCTGTGGAATTGCAGAGAAGAAATATCATAGAACTAAAAAAAATACATTTTCATACCCAGAAGGGCCGAAATTTTGGAGATACAATAGAAGAAAGATTGTCTAGCAGAACCATTTCAAAATCAAGATTTAAAAGTGATACTTGGCCAACATGCCACCAAAAAAGGGAACGTATACACCAAATAAGCCTCTAGATAGTCCTAATTGAACTCTTCATGAAGGTGAAGAAATGCGTAGGGACATAAATAATTTGCAAAAGAAGACAGTGACAAAAGATGAACTACAAGGGATGATGGATGGTTTAAAAAGGGAGATCATGGAAGGATTGAAAATTTCCTAATAGAGAGGACACTTGAAGTGAAAATGTACCCCATTAAATTCATGATGAGGACACAAGGAAGATGAATCAAGAATGGAGAAACTCCAACTTTGGGTTGAATACCAACCACGTTCCTAATATCGATATGAGGAAGTTTGATGGAAAGGACCCAATCACATGGATACTTCAGATGGAGCAATTCTTTGATCTACATGATGTGCCACATACATAAAATGTACGAATTGCTTCTTTATATTTAGAACCCAATAAATTTGTGTGGTATCGATGGCTTTGTTCTTGCAAATCACTCGTCACTTGGACAATTTTCACGGAAGAAATGATAACACACTATGAGGACACAAGGAGCAATACCTTCTTTAGCCAATTGATAAATCTCAAGAAAAAGGGTTCAATTACAGAGCACATTGAGAACTTCCAAAGATTGAATATAAAGGTAAAAATTATTCCAGATGATCACTTGATTGATGTATTCATAAGAAATTTAAGGGATAACATTCAACATGAGGTTCACCTTTGGGAACCCAAATCATTGGAGAATGCATTTAGGTTGGCAATAAATGTGGAAAGTAAAAATATGGCTATGGATACTAGAAGGACCACTCCTAGCATCTATCAAGAGAATAATGTTCCTTCTTCTAAAACACCTCAACCTATAAGGTTGACACCTCAACAATTGGAGGAAAGAAAAGCAAAAGGTTTATGCTTTAATTACAACAACCAGTACAGTAAGGGACATAAGTGTGGTGAGAAGAAATTATTCTACATAGATTGTGAAGAGGAAGAAGAACAAGAACAAGAACAAGAACCATCTTAAGATGAAAACGTAGAAGTGATTTCTTATGAAGAGTTGACTCCCAGGATATCGTGTAATGCATTGGCTGAAATTAGCACTCCTGAAACCATCAAGATTGAAGGATATATCAAAAATAAAAAGGTAATAGTCCTAATTGATTCTGGTAGTACTCATAATTTAATTCACTATAAATTAGCCAAATCTCTCAATTGCTTTGTATATCCAACACCAGAGTTTCAAGTAATGATTGTAGATGGAGGAACTATCAATTGCTTAGGAAAATGCAATAAGATCAATCTTACTATGGAGGAATATGTACTGAATAGTCCAATGATTGCTATACCCATGGGTGGTGCTGATGTCGTACTGAGAATCCAATGGTTACAATCATTAGGAACAATGGCTTTTAGTTTTCAGGAACTTTTCATGAAATTTTCATTGGAAGGAAAATAAATTGAGTTAAGAGGTATCACAGGGAAACCCAATAATGTGATAATCTCTAATGGCATGAAAAAATTATTGAAAAAGGGACATCAAGGTGTAATTGCACAACCATGCTCACTATATGTTCAAACATCTAAGCCATATATTCCCCTAGATCTCCAAGGGATCATTGATAAGCATTACAAAGTATTTGAAGATATTCCCAAAGGTCTTCCACCCACTTGAAATCATGATCATGCTATTCACCTAATTCCTGGGAGTTTTCATCCTAACATTAGGCTGTACAGATACCCTTATTCCCATAAGAGTGAAATTGAGTGTATGGTTGATGAAATGTTAGAGGCTGACATTATTAGACCTAGCCAAAGTTATTACTCTGGACCAGTGGTAATGGTACTCAAGAAAGATGACTCATGGCATATGTGTCCAAATTATAGAGAGCTCAACAAGATCACTATTAAAGATAAGTTTCCCATTCCCATCATTGATGAATTGTTAAATGAACTGCATGAAGCAATCTATTTCACAAATTTGGATCTCTGTTCAGGGTATCATCAGATTATAATTAAGGAAGAAGATATCCCAAAAACAACATTTCAAACTCATGAAGGCCATTATAAGTTTTTGGTCATGCATTTTTGCCTTACAAATGCACCTTCCACATTCCAAGTGTTAATGAATTCCATTTTCAATCCCTTCTTCGAAAATTTGAGTTAGTGTTTTTTGATGATATACTAATCTATAACAAGTCATGGGAGGATCATGTGCGACATGTTGACAAGGTGCTACAACTACTAAAGGAGAAACAACTATATGAAAAACCATCCAAATGTTTTTTTGGGGTGAAGGAGGTAGAGTATTTGGGTCATGTTGTATTTCATGAAGGTGTCAAGTTAGACACTAACAAGATTAAGGTCATGATGGACTAGCCGATTCCAAAAAAAATTGAAGAATCTTAGAGGATTTTTGGGTTTGACAGGTTACTACCGCAAGTTTGTTAGACACTATGGAAGAATAGAAACACCTTTAATGACACTAACTAAGAAGGATGCATTTTCATGGACTTCAGAGGAAACTAAAGATTTTGAACAACTTAAAGAGGTGACGTGCAAAGCTCCTGTATTGACCACTCTAGACTTCACAAAAACCTTTATTGTTAGATGTGATGCCTCGGGAAATGGAACTGGTGTTGTTCGAATGCAAGAAGGAATTCCCCTGGCTTTTGAAAGTCAGCCACTCAAGGGAAAAACCTTACACAAACCCATTTATGAGAAGGAAATGATGGAAATACTACATGCATTGAAGAAATGTCACCCTTACCTAATAGGTTGGCATTTCAAGGTCAAAACAAATCATGATAGTCTTAAATACTTCTTGGAACAAAGACTATCTTCAGAAGAACAACACAAATGGGTGACCAATATATTGGGTTATGATTTTGAATCCGTCTGTAAAAAAGGGAAGAAAAATGTTGTGGGAGATGCACTCTCAAGAAAGGATGAAGATGTTGAGGCCTTTCTTTGTGCTATCTCGATTATCCAACCCGATTGGATAATAGAAGCAAGAGATGAATGGAAGAATGAGGAAAATGCATGGACTCTCATTCAAAGGTTGCAACAAGATTCCAGTGCATCAGATACATTTACATGGAAAAATGATTCACTATGGTACAATGATCACTTACATTTATGTAATAACTCCCAACTCAAACAAAAGGTACTATTGAAATTGCACACCTCTCCGGTACGAGGGAACTCAAGATTTTTGAAAACCTACCATAGTGTCAAGAAGTAATTTTCTTGGGATGGCCTTAAAACTGATGTTCAAAGGTTTGTGGCAGAATGTTTGATTTGCCAACAAAAGAAAGGTAGAAACAATTTCCATTTTTTCTGAAAATTATTTGCCCAAATTTCATGGAATAAAATTATTTTACCTCAAAAATTGCCAAAACTTTATACAAAGTATATTAAATCCTTAGAAATTTGAATATTTTTATAAAAGTATTGCCAAACATTTTGAATATTAAGGACTAGTAATATTAACCCAGGTTTCTACATTTTAATATAAATTTCCATCCTTAAAATCACCCCTGATCCCAAGTATTATTTTTCTCTATTTGGTCTAGTTCTTCATTCATGGCTTTGAACTAGTGATCATCCTAGCTTTCTTGCACAAAATTTTGGGGTCCAATCATGGAAAACAATGCAAAATTTGCAGAGGCAGATGTATATATAAGTTGTCTTCTAGTTTTTACACCTATTTCCTTATTTCCAAGAATTTGACTTTTTGGATGATGTTTTTGAACATACCTTGATGGGGTCTTTGGTTGTGATGTTTCCATTCTATCCTCTTCTTCTGAATCCTCTGCTTCCTTATTATCATTCATGCTATCATGTTTTGGTTAATTTATAATTGGTTCTTCATTCGGGTCAGCATAATGTTGGTGTCTCACTAGATGAAATGGTCCTTCATCTACCTTGACATATATACTCTCAACTATATTTTGGAGTATTTTGTTGTAGAACTTGTATCCTTTGATTTTGAAGGACTATCTTAACATGATACCTTCATCATATCTAGATTCAAACTTACCTAAGTTGTCTTCATTTCTTTCAATGTAGCATTTGCTTCCAAATATTTTGAAGTGCTTTGTTGATGTTGGTCTGCCATGACATAACTCATAAGGAGTTTCATAACTGTGTACTCTTATCTGTGATTTATTGAGAATGTTAACTTCAATTTGAAAAAATTCTCCCCAAAAGGTTCTGGATACTTTTTATTCATCAAGCATGGCCTTGGCCATTTCTTGAAAGTTTTTGTTCATTCTTTTTAATACTCTATTCTATTGAGGGTTTCTGACAATAAAAAATTGTCTCTTGGTCCCATGCTTTTCAAAATAACAATTGAATTCATTAGAAGTGAATTCTTGCAACATTCTAGATATAATATAGTATGCAGAACATAAATATTTATCAAGCAATGGAAGAACAACAATGCTATATCCATAACAATATCAAGATAATACCAAAATAACGCCAGAAATATCACCTCTTTTAATGATACCAATGTTCAATTGCCTCTTCGAGGGGGAAACCTCTAGCATAATAGAGCTCTATTACAATAATATCCAATATAAAAATATCCAATTTCTCCTAATCTTATTTATACTAATTCTACCTTCTAAGGAAACTTCTAGAGGAAGATCTTTCTAGAAGCAAAAGCTTCTATTAGGTCTTATTACATTGACTTATTCTCCTTTATTTATTAGGTCTTATTAACTAATGTTGACCTTTATTACATATAAAACACATCCTACTAACTAATGACCCATGGAGAGGGGTTAGTATTAGATCCTAACATGCCCTCCCCCTTCAAAAGTAGCCTTGTACTCAACATTGTAGGTGCGGAAAATGTTGGAGTATGACTGTTGGTTCCTAGGTCGCATCCTAGGGTGATGTGTCCTTCCACTTGATCAACACTTCCTTGATATTTTTTCCACACAACTGACATTCAAGGTGATTGAGGACTGCTTCTGGTTGAAGACAAAGGGATATTTCTTCATCTAATTCCAAAGGATGGTTTGGACCTTGCAATTTTTTCCCACCACTTTCTTCATACAAGAGACATGGAACACCAGATGGATTTCAGAAGTAGTAGGAAGGGCCAATTTGTAGGCCATTGAACCAATACACTTGATGATCTCATAGGGCCCATAAAACTTGGGTTCCAACTTATGATGTCCCTGGGATTTGAGAGATGTTTGATTGTAAGGTTGGAGCCAAAGAAACACTTGATCACCTTCCTGAAAAACCATCTCTGAACGATGTTGGTCCCCTTTTTTCTTCATGTGATTTTGGGCCATGTGGAGGCTATCCTTCAGAGATGCTAGGGTGGTTGTGTGACCTTGCAACACTGTATCAATATATTGTACCTTTGATGTTCTTGGAATATAGGTAGTGAATGTAGGTGGGCGTTGGACATACACTACTTCATATGGGTTCATTTTAGTGGTCGTATGATAAGAGGTATTGTACCACCATTCTTCCAAGAGGAGCCATTTCACCCATTGGTGTTGTTTGTCTGAAGCAAAACACCGCAAGTAGGTTTCCAAACATTTATTGACCACTTCTATTTTTCCATCATAATGGAGGTGATAGGCTATGCTCATGTTCAATTGGGTGCTCTACAATTTAAACAACTCTTGCCAAAGTGTGTTGGTGAAATTTGGGTCACGATTAAAGACAATAGAGATGGGCATCCCATGTAACTTGAAAATATGATCAAGGAAAGTTTGTGCTACTAGTTCCGGTGTGAAAGTGTGGGGTAATGCACCAAAATGAGCATACTTGGAGAGGCGATCAACCACCACCATGGTGACAGACTTGTTCCCAGCTTTAGGAAGGCCCATTATAAAATACATGGAGATTTCTATCCACATAGAAGCTGGAATGGGTAGGGTTTTTAGGGCGCCTGGAGACTTGATAGTTTCACCTTTATTACGTTGGCACACCTCACATTCTGTGACAAAGTGAAAGATATCCTTCTTCATGCCTTCCCTAAGAAAAGAATGACGAACATGTGAATATGTCTTTTGGAACCCTGAGTGACCACAATAGTTGATGAGTACAACTCATTTAAGAGCCTCAAATTTAGTGATGAAGAGGGTGATAAAACCAAGCAATCCTTATATATGAGAATATTTACCTACCAAGTGTATTTTATGGGAGGATTAGGGTCCTCATGAAGGCGATGAATTATCTTGGAGAGAGTCGGGTGTGTTAGCCACTCTTGGCGTACTTCTTCAATCTAATTAGGTACCAGTAAGGATAAGGAAAAGAGGGATCCATCCTCCTCATGTTATCTTGACAATGCATCAACTACTATATTATATTTTCCCTTTTTGTATATGATTTCATAATCATAACCCAACATTTTGACCAACCACTTATTTTGTTCTAGGGAGGATAGTTGTTGCTCCAAAAAATATTTTAGACTATGGTGATCTATTTTGATCTGAAAATGACATCCTAAGAGATATGGTCACCAAGTTTTCATTGCATGGATAATTTCCTCCATTTCTTTTTCATATGTAGATCTTCCCAGATTGCGACCGCTCAACGCTTGGCTAGTAAATGCCAAATGTTGACCATCTTGTGTGAGAACTGCACCTATACCAATGCCAAAAACATCCGATTCCACCACAAAGGTTTTGTTGAAGTCAAGAGATGCTAGTACATGAGTAGTACACATGGCCCTCTTTAAATCTGTGAAGGATTTCTCAACAACATGTGTCCAATGAAATGCATTCTTCTTAAGGAGGTCGATCAAAGGCTTAGCATTTTTTCCATAATGGTGGACAAGTTTCTTGTAATATCCTATGAGACCAAGAAATCCCCTTAGGAATTTTAAGGTCGTGGGTCATGGCCACTCCTGCATAACTTGTATCTTTTTGGGGTCCACTTTTACCCCTTCGTGACTGACAATGTGTCCCAAGTATTCCACTTCCCTGGATCCAAATGAACGTTTGGTATTTTTGAAAAAAAATTGATTTTCTTGCAACAGGTGAAGGAATTTGTCCACCTGATGAAGTTGGATATCCCAAGTGTGGATGTCATCAAAGAAAACAAAGAAAAACTTCTGAAGTTAAGGTTTCAATAGTTTATTCAAGATAATTTGAAAGGTGGATGGGGCATTGCAAAGACAAAAAGGCATGACCAAGAATTCATAATGTCCTTCATGAGTTCTGAAAGGAGTCTTTGGAATATCTTCCTCCTTCATCCAGATCTGGTGATAGCCGAAGAAAATATCTAATTTGGTGAATACACATGTTCCTTGGACTTCATCCAACAGATCATCAATGACATGAATGGGAAACTTATATTTGATGGTCAATTTATTCATGGAACAAAAATCAGAGCACATAAACCAAGCAACTTATTTCTTTAATATCATCACCATTGGTGAAGAATATGGGCTGGTACTAGGGAGAATTACCCTCGCCTCCAATAATTCCTTTACCATCTTTTCTATTTCATTTTTTTGAGCAAATGGATATTTGTAGGGATGTAAATTGGGGGTTTGACTACTCATAAGGAGAGGGATGCTATGATCATGCTCACCTTTGGAAGGAGGTAGGGCTGTGAGAACCTCAAATACCTTTGGGTACTTGTCCAAGATGAGTTGTAGGATAGGATGAACTACCTGAGATGCATGTTCAATGACTTGGATGTCATTAAATTGAGCAATCACACCATGGTGGCATTTCTTCAACAATTTTTTCATCCTGTGAGAGCTAATGATTTCAAGAGAGCCCACTTGAATACCTCAGAGGGTATAGGGGTGAGTGTCTTGGGTGAGGCTCATATATAATTCTTGATAATCCATTTTGATTGTCCCCAGTGTGCAAAGCCATTCCACTCCTAAGCCAATATCACAACCACCCATGGAAATAGAGAACATGTGGGTTTTTAGATGATAATCACCCATTTGGAGTTTAACATTCTCACAACGACCCCCAGACTTCATAGTACCACCATTCATGATGAGTATTTGAAAATTAGAAACATGGAAGACAAAGCAATGGATTGCATCAACAAGCCTACTATGAATAAAATTATGGGTGCTACCACTATCAATGAATACGACCACTTGCCTATGTTTGATATATCCCTTGAGATTCAATGTTTGTGGGGCCAAACTACTGGAGAGTGCATGAAGCGATATGACAGGGTCCTTTGGTTCCACATGGTTTACAACAAGAGCTTTGATGTGATCACTTGGTTGAGCCTCTTCTGGGTCAGAATCCTCCTATGAAAGGGTGTCTTCATAGGGAGAGGAAGCTGATGCATCACTATGGAAGAACTTTTGTTCTCTACATTTATGCCACAGGGAATACTTTTCATCATAATAGTAGCAAAGTCCTTGATTTTGATGTTCAACCATTTCTGTTGGAGATATCTTTTGGACCTTCAATGTTTGTGTTGGAGCTGGGTGAGCCCTAGGGAGAGGATGATTGAGAACTGGAGCCTTCATGGGTGGGGCTTGAAGGATGGAATCAACTTTCGTTACTAATTGACATGCCTGCAACTAGGTAGTAGGATGATGCATGTTAACATGAGCCCATATGGCTTCCTTTAAGCCACTGATAAAAAAATCAACATAAAATACATTAGATAATACCTCAGTCATAATATCCAACTTTTCAAATGTCGTGATGAAATATGTGATTGATCCAATTTGGTGCAGCTTGGTGAGCCTACCCAAAAAATGTGGTTCCCTATCAAGACAAGCATAAATTGCTTTAGTGAACATGTTCCAAGTGGGTATTCCTAGATAACATTTCTTATGCCACTACCACCACTGCCACCATTCTTGATCCATGTACAAAAAACCTACATGGAGTTTGGTCTCATCATCTAAAATATTATGGAGAAAGAAGTATTGTTCCATTTGAGAGACCCACCCTGCTGGGTTGGATCCATCAAATTTATGCATGTAAAATTTAGGCACCTTATTCCAATAGTGGGGAGAACACCAAGGGGAGTGGGAGGGATGAGTATGCTCATAATGGGAATGCTAAGGGTCCTCTACATTAGGCTCTTCTTTCTTACCTTTTTTGAATTGATGCATGGATTCACGAATGACTACATGGACTTCTGTTTGGATGGACTCTTTGACTTCGACTCATATGGTAGTGGTGATGAGTTCCATTTTTGTTTCTAAGATGGACAACCTAGTCTCCTACTATTCTTAGGTCTGAGCTCTAGTGGTTGGAATGGTAGCGACTTAGGTAGTGGATGAGACGTCAAGATGAAAATCAGGGCCACAAAAAATGAGATGTACTAGGGTGATCATGAAAAATAGGGGATTCCAATGGGATATGTGTCAAATAAGGGTGTCTTGGAAAGGGGTGGGACCATGGGAAAACAAGGCTTCAAATTGAAGGGTACCATTGCGATCAGAATGAAGAGAGGAATGAAGTGGAATAAGTTACAAATAAGGGTGCTGCTGACCCCTAGGTTTTTTTTAACTCCTTTGGAGTTGTACTCTGCCTTGAATACTTCTACAATGGTGAAATTATCGAATTATCAATAATAAAAAATGTCAGTAGGGAGTGTTTCTGCAGTGAAAAAATGCGACAGGGGCCAATTTGCAATGCAATAGATTAGTTGTTGCTGTCCTAAGGGTTAGGGTTTGCAGGGTGTCTACAACCAAGGGTTTTCCATGTTCTATTGCTCTCTTATATATGTGCATGGTCCAACAGTAGTACTCGACCCAATATCTCAGGGAACCAACTAAGAAGGCTAGACCATACCCTTAGTCATACTACCCGACTACCCAGGTACTAGAGAGTGTCTTCCCAAGTGTTGTTCTTGGTGACACTACAAAATTCAGGTGACCAATCGATTTATCTACAAAGGGCTTCATGATTCCTAGATTGATCCATATACATGTGTTGTTTGATGCGCTACCATTCTAAGGGGTACTGACAAGGGTTACAAGGGTGGACAACATATGTGCACTTAAAAACCACTTGTATTTCCTACGTGTACTACTCCCCGACCATTGGTTTATGTGTGTAACGACAAATCTTTGTAGATTAAAGACACTGGAATACGTCTCTGCACTATTTTTTTTTACCCCACAATTATTGCTCGGGAAGAGATCTGATACCACTTGAAATATTCCAGATATAATATAGTATGAAAAACATAAATATTTACAAAGCAATGGCAGAACAACAATGATATATCCAGAACAATATCAAAATAATACTAGAATAACACCAAAAAGAGCACCTTTATTAATAATAACAATATTCACTTGCCTCTTCAATGGGGAAACCTCCAACTAAGCAAAGATCTTTTATAATAATATCCAAGACAAAAATATCCAATGCCACCTACTCTTATTTATACTAATTCTACCTTCTAAGAAATATTCTAGAGGAAGATCTTTCTAGAAGCCGAAGCTTCTATTAGGTATTCTTACATTGACTTATTCTCCTTTATTTATTAGTCCTTATTAACTAATGTCGGCCTTTATTACATAGAAAACATATCTTACTAACTAATGACCCATGGAGAGGGGTTAGGATTGGATCCTAACAATTATCCTCCTCTGTCTAATCTTAGGCACTTTATTTTTAAATCCATTTCATTTTATACTTGTGCCTTAAAGACTTTAATTTTTTCAAAAGCCTCAAACTTATGCTTCAACAATCCAACCCATGTCATTCTGGTATAGCCATAAATAAATAAAAAAATGAAATATATTTCACCTCGAGGTGATTATGTACTAGTAGAGCTACAAAAATTTGTATGAATCGGCTCAAGAGGTCAAGTGGTGGAGTGTTCTCTTGCCTTGAATTTAACTCTTGACTACTTTCCAAAATGACATGACTTGCAGACAATATTATCAGGTTTAGAGATTTTATGCATATCTCTCACATCATTCTTTACCAACTGTTTTAAACTAAGATGACCTGGTCTTCTGTGCCAAATCCATCTTTCATCAATTTTACCAATACAACAATTTTATTTTCCTTCTTCTAGAACATACACATTCCCTAAAGTTTTGACTACCTTTATGTTGACGTTTGAAATTGACAAGCCATCAACTGGAAGAACAGGTCTGGTCTGAGGTTGTCCAAGTAACCCAATCCATTTGGTGTAACCTGTTCTGACGAGTTTAATGGCTCCGTTAGCCAATCTAAGATCCTAGGGTAAAGAAAAGGAAAAACTAACTAATGTTAAATAATAGTATATACACAAACTCTAATATAATTATATGTGTAAATGTATTAGAGCAATGAAAGAAAACGTAAAAAAATATCAATTTATGAACATAATTTACAAGTTGCAAGTTTTACTAGAAACTAGCAAAATCAATGTAAAAATATTTGTTTTTGAGAAGCAGATAAAGAAATCACATTTGAATATTTTCTATTTTCTAATTATAAATCTAACAAAACTTGAATTAACTAAATTATGAAACACAAATGTACAGATAGTCAAAGCTAATCTAAACTTTTTGGTTTCACTAGTACACAAATAACAAAAATTAGAAACACAAAAGCTAACCCGATGTTAGTTTGTTAAATGTGTCCGTGCCTCTGTATGAATCAAGAGCATCTAGTTGCCATGCCTACGAGATAAATCTGCAATAGAAATTCAAAGAATGTATAGGCAACCAGGATTTAGAAACAAAATAGGGAACGCATATTAATTTTGTGATCTTATGATCGTAAATGATTTCACTCAGATAACTATATGTGTAATAAATTCATCTCATTGTTCAACTAAACATCAAAGACAAATCATGATATTCAAATTGAAAAGATGATCACAATCTCAATATCTGGAACAACAAATCATGAACGATAATTATAACATGAATATCTTGAAACATAACGTATCAATGAGTCTAAAGATACATGACATATTAATATACCAAGATTAAATAAAACAAAACATTAATGAAACACCATTCACAAAGGACTAAATCCAAAATGATGTACGCTGTTCCATTAAGTCTTGAAAGTCAATCATCCATCTTTGGTTCCAGGCGAAGATGCCTTTAATTTACAAAACAGAGAGTATTTAAAGAGTTTTTGAAATCTCAACTTCCTATCTCCTAGGATAGGATCAAATCCCATGAGATCAGAACATTGCAAAAGTGGAGGGCCTATAGCCACTCATAACCAAATTGTATCTTCAAAATTAATAAAAGTTTTTCTTATTTACAAGATAAACAAGAAAGAGATACTAATCATCTAAAATCGAACATGTTCCATCCCATAAAATCAACATCGAGATATACCATGTCCTGAAACGAAATAGGAACAAGTTAGATAATTTTATTAACAACTAATTACTAAAGTTTATATAAAAATGAATTGGCTACATAATCAAGAGATTATGTATCCAGTCTTATATTGGCAAAATAAATCCAATTTTTAAACAAATTTGATTCAAAGAGATCACATGAACATAATAAAAAGGAAAGACAATTTTACCATTTCTAGTAATGACTAAACATGGATCGAGATAGCTCAGAATTGATTATGGCATGAACACTGTCTGCATTTTTAATCACAATATTTCCTGTCTTCTTAAGCCGTTTAGTTTGTCTCTCTTCATTTGCTCTGAAGTCTCGATTTTCTTTAGTCAATAATTCATTGCGAGCTGCGAGTGCTTTAATTTATGCTTGGAGAATGGGGATATCAGTATAGTACTGTTCAATCCAATGTAGGCAAACCTCACAATGCATAGTAGGAGCGATCTGTCGATGGAGCGTATAGTTGGGTTTGGGTGTATGTTGATGGGAGAAATTGACTGCTCGTCAACTTGAGGAGTGAATCCAGTTCGGGGTTGTCTACTTAACCCAAGCCGTTTGGATTGATCCACTCCAACGGGTTTAGCGGCTCCGTTAGCCGATCTAAGTCCTAAGAAAGCGAAAAACAAAACTAAAGAAGATAAAATAACTTAATGAATAACACTTGCTGAAAACTATATACAGATCTAATATATATTTACAGTTTACTAAATAAGTCTACTTATTGTATGTATAATATATACAAATGACTTTATTTCTAATATATATATATATATATATATAACATTTACAAAATGTGAATTTTAACCTAAATCCGCGAAAATCGAATATGGATTGATTTATTAAACAACAACAAAGCTATCATTCACTGTTTTTTGATTTATTTTTTTATAATGTTTATAAACAAGAAATGGAATAAAAAACTGTCTAATTGAAAACAGAGATAACAAATAGTAGAATATGTTTAGACTGCAGGAAATTTTTGTATTCATTAAACTAATGAAATAAAACTAACAAACTGACCTATTATCACATCTCATATTCGTCCTGTGTATAACATCCAATCTTGCTGTCTGATGAGGAAAACCCACAACAGATCCTACAAATGCTTCTCGTAAACGTGAAGCAGTAATGATTGAATCCGAATGATAGAACATATAAGAGATATAGTAACAAAAATCTTATAATTTCACAAGGGGCCACATTGAGATAAATCATGCTGTGAAAACTTGTGTATAAATGTTCAACAAATTATGAAGATAAATATCTTAATCTCAAGTTTGAATAGAATAATTACTGTATGTTAAATATGGGACATAAAACAAGGATAACATATAATTTTTTTTTATCATACCAATCTGCAATAAACCACGATAGCTAAAGCAATCATAATCTAATTACAAATCAAAATAATAATGACTTGAATAAAAAAACGATATGGAGAAGCTAAAGCTGTGACAAATATCATATTCTATTCAAGTCTGTGAGTTAGAAATCCATAGTTTTTTCCCCAGGCAGAGATGATTTCAAGTTGACAAAATAACATACTTATATAGGTTCCAGGAAAAAAATGTTTCCTGTTGATAACATCCAATCTATTCCAAAAAATGTGGGGGATGCAACCTCCCAGATTTTACTTGATACCAAAAACTAGCAACTTAATCTATTTACTAAAAACATAAAGATGGTATGGCTGGAAGATCCTAACAATGCTTCATATCTCTTTGAAAATCATGAGTTCCTGAAAACAAATAAAAATAAAAAGATTTCAGATGTATTTTCAATTATAAAAAACAAGTAATTCAAAATTTTCTAACTAGCTACAGAATCTCACAATTCTGTAGCTAGTTATAATTATAACTAGAATCATATTTTATTCAATCAAGCAAAACAAATTAAAAAGTAATATATGCAAACAAATCGTGTATCCTAAATTGAGAAAGACAGAATCATAATAAACTTTTAAAAATATCATACCTCAAATTAAGGGATTCAAACAAATCAAGTAATCTTTGAATTTACTATTGCTGTCGCTGCTTCCACGTTCTTAAAAATAACAGACCCTGTAGTTTTTTGGTGTTTGTCTTTGGATTGAGCTATGGATTGGAGTCTTCTATTATCCTTTGTTATCTAATCCACCTGGTCTTCCAAATATTTAAGTCGAGACTGTAGTAAAGGCACATCCTTGTAATACCTGTCGATCCAGAATCGACATTCATTACAGTGCGGCTGTAGAGACTATGTATTGGCACTGATAGTATTAATAGCTGGAGAATCGTCCATTTTACATGTAGGTTCATCATGGATTTTGATGCCAAGAAAAAGAGGATTGTCCTTTAGACACAGTGGTAGGTTGGTAACATAATCGTAGGGTCTGTCAGGGCAAAGTCCATATGAATATGGATACTCTTCGGCCAAGAACCTTTCAATCTTCGAATCTGAATCCTCACTTACCTCATTTGTATATTTTATGTCTGCACAGGGTTTGGTTTTTTTTCGAGCACATCGTGAAACCCAACGAGCGACCCTTTTACCCTTATAATTAACATTGACATTGCCTTTAAGCTTTTTCCTGTGTGTTTTTTAACAGTCTTAACACAACTCTTAGGATACGAATCTGGTTGAGTTTCGGGTTGAGTAGAATCAGGGTAGGTTGAGGGTTCCAAATTAGAGATAGGATCACAGGGCATGAGTGAAGGAGGAGAGATGGCAGGTTTCACAAGGGTTTCTGCGATAAAAGTCTTGTCAACCTGTCCCAACTCCCTATTATCGAAGCCATTTTGTAACACAAAAGCATCCCAACAATCGTTGTTTGATTTCAACTGATGCATAATGATAATCTTGATTAAACCATGATGGAACAAAATAGAATCATACTTCTACCTCTTAAACCGCTTTCCCATCTTGTATAGACTTCTAAGGAGGAAATAGGGCATGTTCAACGGAAAATCAATGAAGCTCATAAGCAATTTCAGGTGATACAATAAAACCAACCCAAATCTCCCTTCACATGTAATAAACTATTTCACAATAGCTAACAGATCATGCCATCTAGGTTTTAGAGACGAAACATGCATACCTCGGTCGCAACTGGTAATTTTCCTTGAGGTGAACAACAATGACCAGGGAACGTCTTCAACTTTTGCATTCTTGAACCACTTTTTCCCCACAGCTGGTAAACCAGTAGCTTGGATTATAAAATTTTCATTTACCTCAAGCTGCACGTCTCCTATTTTTTCTCTACAACCGTCGAATGTCAACGCGAACTCTTGAGCAACTCTCAGATTGAAACCCTCAAACTTTTCAATAAACAAACGCTAGCTATTCCTTTATAAGTCGTCTCTGGCGTTGTCAAACGATAACAAGGTTTGGATGCCATTGGGCTCAATCCTCACCATAGAAGACATGGATAAAAGAAGGGAATCAACACGGAAATCGAAGGTAGGGTTTGATAGAAAAAACACAGAGCCATAGCCTCGAACAAAACAATGATGTGATAGTTTGAAATGGTAGGTAGGAGCGTTAATCACCATGCATGGGAAAGAGATTGTGAATCCCGAGGCCACACCGAGCAATAATATCACGCTGTACCTCATATGATACCTTGGGATATGGGTAGTGTAAGGCTGTAAGCACTTGTATACCATAGAGCGCACACATTCATGACTTGATTACAAGGTAAAAGTTTCAAATAAACATTGTGTTAAATTTTTTTATGAATCAAACCCCATTACTATTAATAGAATATTGATGAGTGGGAGGTTTTTTACTTATGTAACCAAGGCATGTTTAAGATCAAGGGGTTATAAACAAGGAAAACAATCATGTTCATAACAAAATACGATAATTCGACAGTAGACCATATGAACAATTATCCTTTGATAAAAAATCGAAACAAAGTGTGAATTCCAGCAGCAAGTTTTCATGCTTACAGTGATGAAAATAAAAATTGAAAGGAAGGTATGTAAAAAGTGACAAGTGATAAGTGTCGTTTCTCATGAAAAGTAATGAAAATTTAGAGGTCCTGTGTAGGCAGCTTATAAACAATAGAAATTACATTATTGCTGCCAACAATGGCGACACGCTGGGAGAAACAATTATCTCTGCCAAATGAACGAGTTCAGATTAGGATAATCAGAAAAATATTCAAATCTAAAACAACCAAAAAGTTGTTTGAACATCATTATCAATTATAAAGCATTCCAGTTTCAAATTACTGTTATTTTAAAGAGACGAAAACTGACAACAATCTTAACAGAAGAGAGTCATGATATTAAAGTTAAAATCTTCAATACTGTTGACAGAGCTGTTGCTACCAGCAGGCATCCATAGCCTCGACAGGGATGTCATTTAACCCACTCTGATATCTGTATCCTGCCAAGAAGTTCCAGATCATAACGAAGGACATTTAAGGTCAAAAGAATTCATATCTAAGAATTTTCATATACCTGACATTGCTTCATTGCCAGTGGGCCTGTTCAATACCCCGACAAAGTTATCTTGGTGTCATGCATGCATTTACCCACTGCCAGCAGACCTGTTCAGTATTTCAGCGGGTTTACAATCACTTCCCACAACTCTCTGAAGGTTTATTTAGTTTTAAAGATATTTAATAGAGCAGGGTGATGCTAAAAATCCTAGTTTTTGGACATGTCTTAGTAAATTACAGACCTTGAAGAAATTTCTTAGCTGTCCTTCATTAAGATCTACAAATAGTTTGTTAATAAAACCAACTTTCAAGAGTAGGGAGACATCTCTGAGTTGTTCTCTTAAGGAACAGGGACAATGTAAGAAGAATTTTTATGGATGATCGTGAGTAACTTCAGTTATAGATTGAAATCAAGAAACTCTTTTAAAACAACAAGTTATCTTTAACATGGCTACAAACTTCAGAAAAATATCACAATTGATGCTTAAACAACATTCAATAGTCATTTTAGAGGGGGAATTTTTCTATTCTCTTTGTCTGAACTAGCCCATGATGCAGGCATGTGTGTCTCAAAAAAGAAAGACTGATAAGCATAAAGGAAAAATCAAAACAAACCAGCAAAGAGAAGCAAACAACAAGCAAAACAAAAATATTTACACAATGTACATGGGAGTGTTATCAGGCGAAGTACCTTTTTAGAGCTTGGCCATTCACCGAAAAGGTGTTTGGCCGTCCCTCTAAATTCTGTAATTGGAAGGAATTGGGACCCAATTTCTCAGCAATTAAGAATGGTCCCAACCACTAGTTCTAAAACTTTGTATGCTCTCCTTTTCCCTCATGAGGTTTGTCCCATTTTAGGACAAGGTCACCTACCTCAAAATTTCTGTCAGAGGCAGAACTGGAATCAATCCAGTTTTTAACAATGAGTTCATGTTGATCCAATTTCCGTTTTTCTTGAGCCCTCACTTCTTCTAATTTTAACAAAGCATTAATTCGATTCTCCAAAGGGGGACAGTCCCCTTGTTGTACTTTCTGTGATAGATGCAGAGATGGAAGGAGGACATGTGGTGGAAGAATCGCCTCTCTGCCGTAAACAAGAAAGAAAGGTGAGTTACCCATAACAGTTTTAGGAGTTACTCTATCAGCCCAGATTGCGTTTAACAATGCGTTATGCCAATTTTTATGGTTTTCAGAGACCATTCTCTTGATAATTTTGATCAGATTTTTATTAGTCGATTTTGCCAAACCGTTGCCTTGGGGGTAATAGCTGGCAGAATACTTTAATTTAATTCCTTTTTATAGAGAGAAATCGCTCATCTCAAGAGATGAAAAATAAGAAGCATTATCAAATACCAGGCATTCGGGGATACCAAAACGAGTAATAATATTTGAATTCAAGAAAGATATTACCTGGATGGTATTTACAACTTTTAATGGGGTAGCCTCAGACCACCTGGTGAAGTAATATATGGTTGTTATGATATACTTATGCTGCTGTGAGGATATTAGATTGATTGGGCCTATAATATCTAGACCCCACTGCTAAAAAGGGGAGTCTACTGAAACTGGTTGCAGAGGGAAGGCTGGTTTCTGTATCCGTTCGGATGATTTTTGACAAATTACACACTTGTGACACAAAGCATGAGTGTCTTTAAAAAGGGTAGTCCAATAATAACATGCTCTTAATACTTTATGGGCAGTGGTATCTCTACCAAAATGCCCATTAACTTCTCCTGCGTGCAATTCCAATAAGACTTTTTCTTCTTCATCTTTCTCAAGGCAGCGCATTAGTACTCCATCAAAATTTTGATGAAACAGAATACCATTAATTAGCTAAAAAGAAGCATATTTTAATCTTAGTGCTCTCCTTTTAGTGGGATCAAGGTGACGGGGAGCTGATCCATGTATAAGACAAAATTTTATATCATCATACCAGGGACTAACAAGGTTTTGTGCACAACAGATTTGATTTTGATAGTGTTGTCCTGGATTTAACATATCATTTTCCTCTTGCTGTCCTGCAACTGAATCAACGACCAATTTGCATAACCCTTGGCCTCTTACTATTTGTGCTGGGGTGATTTCTATGTCATACTCTTGCAAGGATGTGACCCAGTTTTCCCTTTTTTCGCCTAGTTCTTTCTGTACTAATAGATTTCTGACAGCCGGATAAGAGACAATGATTTTCGTCTTAGATTTCAAAAGATAAGATCGAAAGTTATTTACTACTTTGAAAATAACATAGGCTTGCTGATCTACTGCTGGGTAATTAGGTTCCACCCCCTTGAAGGATGAGCTCATAAAGGCGATTGGGACTTTGTTGTTTTCAACGTTCTTTTGAGTTAGGACGACGACGTATGAACGGTCAAAAGCAAACATGTAGAGGGAAAAGTCTTGCAAAAATTCGGGGCTCATTAGAGAAGGAGCGTCTATTATGGACGTTTTTATTATTGAATCGAAATCCTAGCTTTCTAAAGGTTCCCAATGGTATTGTACATCCTTTTTTATTAGGTTTTGTAATGGTCTCACCATTTCTGAAAAACTGGGGATGAATCTCCTAACAAAGTTTATCTGACCTAAGAAAGATTGCATGGATTTTTTGACGAGGGAGGGGGAAATTTTGAAATTACTTGAGTTCTTTCAGGGTCGATAGTCATCCCTTCACTCGATAAAATGAATCCTAGGAGTTTACCTTGTTCTACTATGAAGATAGATTTTTTAGGATTCAAAGAAATGTCGTACTTACGACATCGCTGTAAAACGGATCTTAAATGAGCTAGATGATCTTCTTTATTTTTTTAGAAGACAGTGACATCATCCAGGTAAACTATGATAGATTGATTGATTAAGCCTCGGAAAATGATGTCCATCGCTCTCTAGAAAGTGGCACCAATGTTTATGAGTCCAAACGACATCTTTCTATAAGCGTAGGTGCCCCATGGAGTGCGAAAGGTGGTTTTGAGTTGGTCTGGAGGGGACATTAGGACTTGGTTATACCCTAAAAAACCATCCAACAAGGATAATATTTCAAAACTAGATACATGTTGAAGGATCTATTCCATGGGAGGGACAGGGTAGTTGTCTTTATCATATGCTCAGTTAAGATTTCGAAAATTGACACATAGTCAGATTTCACCACTCTTCTTTTGGACAGGGACAAGATTAGAGACCCATTGTGTGTTCCTAACTGGGAATATTATCTTAGCGTTCAAGAGTTTGTTTAATTCCTTCTTGACAATTGGTTCAATTTTTGAGTGCATTTTCCTTAACTTTTTTTGAAAAGGTTGGGTTTGGGGTTTCATAGGAATAACGTGTTGTATGATGTTAGGATCAAAGGTTTTTAGGTCGTCGTACATCCAAGCAAAAACATCTTTGAATTCCTTAAACAACTTAATAAATACTACTTTTTCTTGCTCAGAACACCCCACCCCTAAATTAATGCACTATGGGTTGTCTTTAGTTCCCAAATTTACTTTTTCATGCATCAAAGAGGAACTATTCATTTTACAGTTCACTGATTTTATGAACTTGTCATGAAGATCATAAATTTTTTCTAATCGAACTACAGATTCTGGGATAGAATTTACCATGTCTGATGAATATTCTAGAGATCTTGGATCTGGTATTACCGTAAAGTCATGAAGATTTTTGTCATGGGTACCTTCGTCGATCACCGCGCCCTGGAAAGTTTCTTCCATATGCAGAAAACTTATAATCTGTTGATCATCATCGAAGACTCTCCAATTCGTGATGTTGTCTAGGACGGATGGTCTAAACAACAGTTCGATGGAGAATGCATTCAGAGATAAGACTTCTACAGGAAAAAGTTTTGAAGCTACATTAGCTAACAAATCAGCGTCCGAATTATTCAATCTAGGAATTGAATTTATGTTAAATGCGACAAACTTATTCATCAAATTCCATTCCTCGGTTTGGTAGCTTTTATGGTGCAGAGATAAATAGTGGATAGAATTTTTTACCTGTCTAACCACGATTTCCGAATCACCAAAGACAATTAAATTTTGAATGTTTAGATCTAACGCTTTTCTGAGGCCTTGCAGGAGTGCCTCGTATTCGGCCGTGTTGTTCGTACATTTGAATTCTAACCTACAAGAAATCAGAGTCTTGTTACCTGCTGGATCGATGATCATGCAGCCTACACCAGCTCCTTCCTTGGATTTTGACCCATCAAAGTAAAGAGACCATATTTGATTGTTGTCGGTTGCATGTGACCACTGGGCAGAAGCTGTTGGCTATGTATATGTCAAAATTTCAGACTTTTGTTCCGAGTTAGAGATGGTGGAAGTTTCGGCCACGAAATTACTGAAAAAGGTATCCATCCCTTGTATTTCGGGTGAATTTCCAGAAGGAGTGAATGGTTCATTGGGATCATTTAAATCAATCATCGTGAACTTTATATAACGTTCACGATTTACCTTGATTCTATTGGGATTTCCATTCTCGGGTAGCCACAAGTGAGACCAATCTGTCACAAAATAGCCGTGTAGTTGTTCTGACCAGTCTCTACTTAAAAACAAACCATAAACTTCTGGGATATCTACAACAATAATATCAATCACTTGATGAACTTTAGGGTTAGACGACAATCTTATAAGCACATTTCTTAATTCACCTATTACTTTAACACTAGTTCGATCAAGCTAGATAATCTTCAAGCTAGATGGTTGAACTTCGGCATTAATCTTTTGAAAAACAGACCAAGGCATTACGTTAGATGACGCACCTGAATCTACCATGCAGTTGTGTACGTTCCTATTGAAAATTTCAAAAGTTAACAAAAATGGAGGGACATTTCTGCGAGTACTAATAGTAGAAGCTTGTTTCTTTTTACTCGCGGCCTCTAAAACTGATTTATCTACATTTGTTACATTATTTACAGGAATGTCTCTTTTATTGTGAGGATCAAAAGTAGTTTTTGCGGAGGCCTTCTGAGGAACTTTGGGGTTGTTCTGAACACCTTTGTTACTACTTGGATTGCCATTTTTGCTGTTCTTTGCAATATTTTGTAGCATTTTTTGCAGAAGAAAAGGGAATTTTAATAATTCATAAACAGAAATGTTAGCCCTAAGCTTCTTTAAATCTTCGACCAAATCATAATCTAAACTTGGGTTTACTGAATTCTGTTTAGTCTCAATCGATTTAGACTGTTTTGGAGGCAAAGTCGTAATGATTTCAGAAGAAGGCTTATTTGTTGTCTTGCTCCTAGTATTGTAAGGATGCACTGTTTCAAAATTAGCTTGAAAAATGCTATCTGTAAAATGTCCAAAAATGTTCGGAGAAGATTCATCTTCTTCTACTGTCTCTTGTTCAGCTACTTCTTTAGGAATCTTGGGAGGAATCAAGTTATCGTGTGCTTCTAGAATCGTTTGAATAGAAAATTACAGGCTTTCTAGATTTAGGCCTTCAGTATTTGAATTAGGTCGGTTGTTGGGAAAAGGCTTCCTAAAAGGGGGTTTGTAAGGCCCTTTTCTCGAAGAAGCTTCTTCAACCATCCTTTTCAAATCTATAACTTGATTGGACAGTTTTTGAACGACTTTCTGTAATTTTTCTAAATCTGATCTTTCAGGTTGAGCTTTGTTTTGGGAAGGTCTAGGGAGGATTTCGATTTTATTTTTGGACGATGAACTAGTCTCTGTCTCGTTGCTAGTAGTGTTTTTTAATCTGAGGATGTCTTTCTCGATCTGACTGGCCTCTTCGAAGGCTTCTAACAATGTAGCTTTCTTGGATATCTTTACCCAAATAACTATGCTTTGATGTAAGGATTTTGTATAATATGCGATAATAAGATTCTCGACAGGCATCGAATCTGTGGGGATTCAATTATTTAGTGACAAGAACCTTTGATTAAAGTCTTTGATATTTTCTTTGGGGTTCATTCTTAAACTAGAAAGCTCCATGACTAGAACTTCAGGAGACTTGTCGTCTCCAAACTTCTCAAGAAAACAGGATTCAAATTTCTCCCATGACACGATGGTGTGGGGTTGTTGGGAAAAATACCAGGTAGAGGCATTGCCCTCAAAGGTGTATGGAAAAAATCTACAGACTGCATCTTTGTGCTCGACACTACGGAGTGTAATGGCTAACATAAACTTTTTGATGTGATCTTCAGCGATCTGTTTGGAGTCTGGGTCAAATTTAGGGAGCCATTTTTTTAGGTGTTTGGGTAAAGGATGTTGAGGCCCAAGTATGGCCACTGCATCTTGGTCGAGCCAGGGTCTGGCGGGATTGTTCGGGTTGGCCATAGGTGTGGGTGGTGTCGAAGGCTGGGATGAGGAACTGCCTTCGTCAGAGGATTCTTCTCCAGAAGAAGAAGGAGATGAAGGAGGTGGTGATGGTGGTATACCAGATCCTCCTGCTGCAGAAGTGAGGATTGGATCTGTAGGGTTTAAAGTAAGGTTAGTGCCTCCAAGTTGTTCTCTGATATCAGAGAAGTCTAATGGTTGGTTCAGAGGTTGGTTTGGTTGTCTTATGTGATCTAAGGCACTGTGCGTTCTTATGAGAGATTGGCGAACAATCTCTTGTATGTCACCACTCGTAGGATTTGGAGTTATTGTTTCAACTGTGATCTGTAGATCATCGTTTGATGTGGTTGTTGTTTGAGGGAAAATGTTGTCATTTGAATGACTTCTAGTCACTATAGGTGAGAAAGTAGGTGGTGGAGGAGTCTTACGACCTCCTTGTGCCATTAATAGTTTTCAGGCCCTCTTTTTAGTGCCATTTGTTTACGGGAGAAATTGATCGCTCATCAACTGGAGGAGTGAATATGGTCTGGGGTTGTCTACTTAACCCAATCCATTTGGATTGATCCACTCCAATGGGTTTAGCGGATCTATTAGCCGATATAAGTCCTAATAAAGTGAAAAACAAAACTAAAGAAGATAAAATAACTTAATGAATAACACTCGCTGAAAACTATATACAGATCTAATATATATTTACAGTTTACTGAATAAGTCTACTTATTGTATGTATAATATATACAAATGACTTTATTT
>JZKD02S1778432.1:347305-358278 GCA_000966675.3 Picea glauca | reverse complement strand
AACGACTGGCGTTTGTTTATTGAAAAGTGTGAGGGTTCCAATCTTAGAGTTTCTCAAGAGTTTGCGTTGACATTCGATGGTTGTAGAGAAAAAATAGGAGACGTGCAACTTGAGGTAAATGAACATTTTATAAGCCAAGCTATCGGTTTACTAGATGTGGGGCAAAATTGGTTCAAGAACACAAAGGTTGAAGAGGTTCCTTGGTCATTGTTGTTCACCTCAAGGAAAAATACCAGTTACGACCGAGGTATGCTTGTTTCGTCTCTAAAACCTAGATGGCATGATTTGTTAGCTATTGTGAAACAGTTTATTACATGTGAAGGGAGATTTGGGTTGGTTTTCTTGTATCACCTATGATTGTTTATGAGCTTCATTGATTTCTCGCTAAACATGCCCTATTTCCTCCTTAGAAGTCTATACAAGATGGGAAAGCGGTTTAAGAGGCAAAAGTATGATTCTAGTTTGTTCCATCATGGTTTAATCAAGATTATCATTATGCATCAGTTGAAATTAAACAACAATTGTTGGGATTCTTTTGTGTTACGAAATGGCTTCAGTAATAGTGAGTTGGGACAGGTTGACAAGCCTATTATCGCAGAAACCCTTGTGAAGCCTACCATCTCTCCTCCTTCGCTCATGCCCTATGATCCTATATCTAATTTGAAACCCTCGACCTACCCTGATTCTACTTAACTCGACACTCAACCGGATTCGTATCCTAAGAGTTGTGTTAAGACTGTTAAAAAACCCACAGGGAAAAAGCTTAAAGGCAACATCGGTGTTAATTATAAGAGTAAAAGGGTCGCTCGTTGGGTTTCACAATGTGCTTGAAACAAACCCAAACCCTGTGAAGACATAAAAAATACAATTGAGGTAAGTGAGGATTCGGATTCAGAGATTGAAAGGTTCTTGGCCAAAGAGTATCCATATTCATATGGACTTTGCCTTGATAGACCCTACGATTATGTTACCAACCTGCCACCATGTCTAAAGGACAATCCTCTTTTTCCTGGCATCAAACTCCATGATGAACCTACATGTCAAATGGACGATTCTCCAGCTATTAATACTATCAGTGTCAATACACAGTCTCTACACAAGCATGCTTGAACAGTCTCTACACAAATCCTAAGCTTTCCAATGGTGCTTTCAAATCTGCATTTGGAGCCCAGGAAGCTAGTCAAATGTTCCCTACAATATTAGGCATCATTCTTACAAAAATGCTAGTGCATTTTTTTATCGCTAACAAGATGTATTTTCAATTATCAAAAACAAGTAATTTGAATTTTTCTAACTAGCTACAGAATCTCACGATTCTGTAGCTAGTTATAATTATAACTAGATTCATATTTTATTCAATCAAGAAAAACAAATTAAAAATTAATCTATGCAAACAAATCGTGTATCCTAAATTGAGAAAGACATAATCATACTAAACTTTTAAAAAGATCATACCTCAAATTAAGGGATTCAAACAAATCAAGTAATCTTTGAATTTACTATTGTTGTCGTTACTTCCACGTTCTTAAAAATAACAGACCCTGTATTTTTTTGGCATTTGTCTTTGGATTGAGCTATGGATTGGAGCCTGCTATTCTCCTTTGTTAACAAATCCACCTAGTCTTCCAAAGATTTAAGTCGAGACCGTAGTAAAGGCACATCCTTGTAATACCTGTCGATCCAGGATCGACATTCATTACAATGCGGCTGTAGAGACTGTGTATTGACACTGATAGTATTAATAGCTGGAGAATCGTCCATTTGACATGTAGGTTCATCATGGATTTTGATGCCAGAAAAAAGAGGATTGTCCTTTAGACATGGTGGCAGGTTGGTAACATAATCGTAGGGTCTATCAAGGCAAAGTCCATATGAATATGGATACTCTTTGGCCAAGAACCTTTCAATCTCTGAATCCGAATCCTCACTTACCTCAATTGTATTTTTTATGTCTTCACAGGGTTTGGGTTTGTTTCAAGCACATTGTGAAACCCAACGAGCGACCCTTTTACTCTTATAATTAACACCGATGTTGCCTTTAAGCTTTTTCCCTGTGGGTTTTTTAACAGTCTTAACACAACTCTTAGGATACGAATCCGGTTGAGTGTCGAGTTAAGTAGAATCAGGGTAGGTCGAGGGTTTCAAATTAGATATAGGATCATAGGGCATGAGCGAAGGAGGAGAGATGGTAGGCTTCACAAGGGTTTCTGCGATAATAGGCTTGTCAACCTGTCCCAACTCACTATTACTGAAGCCATTTCGTAACACAAAAGAATCCCAACAATTGTTGTTTAATTTCAACTGATGCATAATGATAATCTTGATTAAACCATGATGGAACAAACTAGAATCATACTTTTGCCTCTTAAACCGCTTTCCCATCTTGTATAGACTTCTAAGGAGGAAATAGGGCATGTTTAGCGAGAAATCAATGAAGCTCATAAACAATCATAGGTGATACAAGAAAACCAACCCAAATCTCCCTTCACATGTAATAAACTGTTTCACAATAGCTAACAAATCATGCCATCTAGGTTTTAGAGACGAAACAAGCATACCTCGGTCGTAACTGGTATTTTTCCTTGAGGTGAACAACAATGACCAAGGAACCTCTTCAACCTTTGTGTTCTTGAACCAATTTTGCCCCACATCTAGTAAACCGATAGCTTGGCTTATAAAATGTTCATTTACCTCAAGTTGCACGTCTCCTATTTTTTCTCTACAACCATCGAATGTCAACGCAAACTCTTGAGAAACTCTAAGATTGGAACCCTCACACTTTTCAATAAACAAACGCCAGTCGTTCCTTTCAAAGTCGTCTTTGGCATTGTCAAAGGATAACAAGGTTTGGATGCCATTGGGCTCAATCCTCACCATAGGATCCATGGTTAACATAAGGGAATCAACACAGAAATCAGAGGTAGGGTTTGATAGAAAAAACACAGAGCCATAGCCCCGAACAAAACAATGTTGTGACGGTTCAAAATGGTAGGTAGGAGTGTTAATCACCATGAATGGGAAAGAGATCATGAAGCCCGAGGCCATACAAAGCAATAATATCATGCTATACCTCATATGATACCTTGGGATATGGGTAGTGTAAGGATGTAAGTGCTTGTATACCATAGAGCGCACACATTCATGACTTGATTACAAGGTAAAAGTTTCAAATAAACATTATGTTAAAAAATTTTATGAATCAAACCCCATTACTATTAATTGAATATTGATGAGTGGGAGGTTTTTTACTTATGTAACCAAGGCATGTTTAAGACCAAGGGGTTATAAACAAGGAAAACAATCATGTTCATAACAAAATATGATAATTCGACAATAGACCATATGAACAGTTATCCTTTGATAAAAAATCGAAACAAAGTGTGAATTCCAGCAACAAGTTTTCATGCTTACAGTCATGAAAAAAAAAATCGAAAGGAAGGTATGTAAAAAGTGACAAGTGATAAGTGTCGTTGCTCATGACGAGTAATGAAAATTTAGAGATCCTGTGTAGGTAGCTTATAAACAATAGAAATTACATTATTGTTGCCAACAATATATCAATACTACCTATTGCGGGCCCTTGAAAAATATTAATATCAGTAAACCCATCGCTACCCTCGAGACATAATGGAAGGTTATTAACAAAGTCCTATGGCTGAGTAGGATCTGATTTATGACAATCTGGATCTTCTTCTGCGAGGAAATTTTCAATTTCGGGATCTGAAACCTCATTAAACTCGATTAGGTCGATCAAGCTCAAATGAGGTTTAGATTGATTCCTTATACTTCTCGAAATGAGCCGACCAACTCTTTTATTTCGTAACCCTAATGCTGCATGCTTTTGTTTTGACCGTTTGTGAGGGTTTTTGCTATCGGATTTTATAGTGGTGTTATGGATGACAATTAATTCCTGCATAGGGTTTTCATTCAAATCGGAACCAACATCCTGTTTCCCATGTAAAAACTGATGAGGTATTGCCTCGTCACGAGGGTTTTTCTTCAGAGATTCTGACCCATTACTTGAACACTGAAACTGTTTCCCTATCGGTGATCCACCCAAAACATGGGTTTCTATAGGAATGACTATTGCAAAGCCATTTCAGTTTAATAACCCATCCCAGTCATCTCCTAGGGTTGTCAAATGATGAACCAAAAACATTTTAATTAAGCCGTGGTGAAAGATACTAGAGTTGAGGCTTTGTTTTTTGTATCTTTTAGACATCTTGTACAGGCTTGGTAGAAAATAGAAAGGCACATTTAAATGAAATCCTATGAAGTGCATTGACAACCATATATGATAAAGAAAAATGAGACCATAACGACCCTCACAGGTCACAAACTATTTAAGGACTGACAGGAGACCATGCCATCTAACTTTAAGCAAAGAAACACATATACCTTTATCACAACCACTGAATTTCCTACAGGTCATGAAGAGGCTCCAAGGAACTTCTTTGATTTTTGAGTTCTTGAACCACTTTTGACCGATGGATGGAAGCCTTATGACTTCGCTCATAAAATCCTCAGTCACCTCCAACTGGACATCTCCAATTTTTTCCCGGTACCCATCAAATGTTTGTACAAATTACTTAGCCACACGGAGGTTATACCCTTTGAACCTCTTAATGAAAGTATCCCAGCCCTGGCCTTTCAAATCCTTGACTGCATCATCATGAGACAACAACACTTTAGAGCCATTTGACACTATTCAGACAACATGATCCATTAAAAATATGACTGGACTACAATGGGGGTGACTCAAGATAGCTGTGGGTTTAGATGGCAGGAGTAAAACGAACAAAACTGAGCGGGTAAACTGGAAACAGACCAAGCGAAACCCCTGCACAATCACAGTATAGAAATCAAGGTTTTGGTCAAGAAGTTCAAGCACTCCTGGTATTGAAAACCTCAGGTATAGGGCAAGACAAAAACCCTCAACTCTTAATGAAAGATCATCAATTCACTCTGCCAACAAAAGATCAAGTACAAGATACAATACTTGTGTATTAACTCCCATGTATAGTACTGGCTATAGTTGATTTGCTAAGGGTTTAAAAAGAATATAAACATGTTTATAATTGAAATGAAAAACAACATAAGTATCATATCAATATTTAAAATAATCAAAGGAAAGTCATTCAAGTGTTAAATATGGAGTAGATACAAGTACAATGACCCCTTTAACAATATGTTTTGAATAGGGAAAAAATTATGAAACCAAGTTTTCATGTTTGATTCATGCTTTAATTCATGAATCAACATGAAATAATATGAAAACACAAATATTAAAGAGTGATTGAACATATTTTATAATCCAATAATCATCCCTAAATGATAATATTTACAAGATGAGGTGAAGGCAACTACAAAAAGTGTCATTTGTCGTTCCAATAGAGAAATCGTGTAGGGCTGCCAATAGTGGTGACTTATTGGGAGAAAGAGTTATCTCTGCATCACCAAAGAATTCATGTTAGGAAAGATCATAATGGTTGATAATTAAAGAACAATCGATAGTGAGTCAAGCATCTCAATCAAAATAAAAAACATCACACAATCTAGTGTTAGATGTCTTTATGTCCAAATGCAATTCGATGACAAGTTTTAATTATGGGAGAGACAATATTTAAGCCAATGACTCTAATACTATTGACAGGGCTGCTGCTTCCAATAGGCATCCATAGCCTCAACAAGAATGTCAGTTAACCCACTCCGACACCTCTACCCTGTCCAAGAATTATCAATTCAAGATGAAGGACATTTTACGATTAATACCAAAATTTATACCTGACAATTTTCTTCGAACTCGACATTGCTTCACTGCTAGCAGGCCCATTCACTACCCCGATGAAATTGTCTTGGCATAATGCATGCATTTACTCGGTGCCTGCAGACCTGTTCAGTGTATCGGTGGGTTTACAAAAACTTCCCACAGCTCTCTAGAAGTTATTTACAGTTTGACATAAGTTTTATGATCTTCAGAAGAGAGGGGTGATGTAGAAAATTCCAGATTCCGAAACACTTGATATTTTCCAACTTAATTTTTCTCTTGATGACCTTCATCATGATCTGAAATCAGTTTTATGATAAGAATAACTTTTCAAGGACAAGAATGCATACTTGAGTTGTTTTCTTTAAAAATAGGGACAACGTAAATAACTTTTAATGATGATCGTATCTTCTCATGATTATAAAGTGAAACCAGGAAGACTTTTCTGAACATGAAGTTACTTTTTCTAGTCCGAGTTTCAACAATTTACAACACTAATACTTTGAAATGACCTCGACTGTTTCTTTATGATGAGGCATTCTGGTTTCCTTTTATGAATTAAATGGCGACACAGACATAAATTTATTCAAAAAATAGTGAAAACAAGAAAAATGAAGAGAACCAAAATAAGAAAATAAAAGAAAATTAAAGAAGAAAATATGTACAGAGGTGGATATGGAATCATCAGGAAAAATACCTTTTGAGAGCTTGACCATTCATCGGGAAGGTGTCTTGTTGTCCCTCCAAATTGCGTAGACGAAAATACTTGGGACCTAGTTTTTCAGAGATTACAAATGACCCCAACCACAGGTTCTGGAACTTGGTGTGTTCCCCTTTTCCTTCATGGGGCTTATCCCATTTGAGAACCAAGTCTCCTACCTGAAAGTTTATGTTTGAAGAGGAGTTTGAATCAAACTAGATTTTTACAATATGCTGATGCTGATCCAACTTCTTCCTAGCTTGTGCTCTCACTTCCTCCAGTTTTAACAAGGCATTAACTCAACTTTCTAGAGGAGGACAATCCTCTTCTTGGACTTTATGCAATAATTGTAGAAATGGAATTAAAACACGAGGATGAAGGGTTTCTTCTCTCCCGTAGACGAGGAAGAAAGGTGATTTACCAACATAGGTTTTTGGTGTCACTCTGTCAACCCAGAGTGCGTTAAATAGTGCATTGTTCTAGTTCTTGTGATTTCCAGAGACTGTCCTCTTGATAATCTTGATCAAGTTTTTGTTTGTTTATTGTGCTAGGCCATTTCCTTGAGGGTAGTAGCTGGCATAATATTTCAATTTAATCCATTTTTCTAAAGCGAATACATTCATATCCAAGGATGAGAAATAAGATGCGTTATAGAAGACTAAACATTCAGGGATGCCAAATCTAGTAATGATATTCTAATTAAGGAAAGATACTACTCGATTCGTGTTTACCACTCTCAAAGGTGCAACTTCAAACCACTTGGTAAAATAATATGTTGCTGTGATAATATACTTGTGCCACTGTGAAGAATAAGGGTTGATTGGTCCTATGATGTCAAGACCCCACTGCTAAAAAGGTGAATCCACTGTAACAAGCTGCAAATGGAATGCTTCCTTTTTCACCCGTCCAACAACCTTTTGGCAGATTATACATTTACGACATAGAGTGTGGGCATATTTAAACAATGTGGGCCAATAGTACCCAGCTCTTAACACCTTGTGAGAAGTGGTATCTCCACCGAAGTGTCCACCATCTTCATCTGCATGAAGTTCAGATAGCACTATTTCTGCTTCATCTTTTTCCAACCAACACATAAGAACACCATCAAAATTCTTTTGAAACAATACATCATTTATTAGTTGGAAAGATGCAGATTTTAACCTGAGTGCTCTTCTATTTTTAGGATCAAAATGGTGAGGAGAAGATCCATGTGTTAAATAAAATTTAATATCATCATACCAAGAATTAACAACAACTTGTGTATAATTGACTTGTGTCTCGTTGTGCTGATTTATAGTTGAGATGTTAATTTGACTTTCCTGTTCTTCAATTGAATCAACCACTAGTTTACATAGGTCCTGACCTCTAAAAAATTGTGCAGGATTTATTTCGAGGTCATATTCTTGTAACGATGTCATCCAATTTGCTCGTTTTTCACCTAGTTCCTTTTGTACTAACAATTTTCTCACAACAAGGTAAGGAACAATGACCTTAGTTCTAGATTTCAACAGATATGACCGAATGTGTTTCACTGCTTTGAAAATAGCATACAACTGTTGATCTATAGTTGGGTAATTCAGTTCAACCCCTTTGAAAGATGAGCTCATGAAGGCAATGGTTACTTCATTGCTTTCAGTATTTTTCTATGTTAACACGACAACATAAGATTGGTTGGAGGCAAAGGTGTAAAGAGTGAAATCCCGAGAGAAATAAGGACTCATCAAGGAAGGAGCGTCTATTATTTATTTTTTAATAGAATCAAAATCTTGACTTTATTGGGGTCACCAACGGTACCGAATATTTTTTTTGATTAAATTTTGCAAGGGCCTTACCATTTCTGAGAAACTTGGAACAAATCTCCTGAAAAAATTAATTTGGAGTAAAAAGGATTGCATAGATTTTTTGGAGGAAGGGGGCGGGGGGGATTTTGTCAATGGCTTGAGTTCTTTTGGGATCAATGATCATTCTGTCACTAGACACTATGAACCCAAACAATTTTCCTTGTTCTACCTCAAAGACTGACTTCTTAGGGTTGAGAGATATGTCGTACTTGCGACACCGTTCTAGAACATCCCTAAGGTGAGACAAGTGATCTTTCTTGTTTTTAGAGAAAATGGTAACATCATCAAGATAGACCACTACTGATTGATTTATGAGACCACGGAAAGCAATATCCATTTCTCTCTAGAAAGTGGCCCCAAAATTTATGAGCCCAAAAGGCATCTTCCTGTAGGCATAAGTTCCCCATGGGGTATGAAAGGTGGTTTTTAACTGGTCTGAGGGGGACATGAGGACCTGGTTGTATCCCGAAAAACCATCTAACAATGACAGTCTTTCAGAACCAGATACCTGTTGAATAATTTGTTCCATTGGAGGAACATGATAGTTGTCTTTATCAGATTCTCGGTTCAAGTTACGAAAATCGACACAAAGTCGAATTTCACCACTTTTCTTCCTTATAGGAACTAGATTAGACACCCGTTGCATGTGTCTCACCGAGAAAATTATCTTTTCATTTAGTGATTTTTTTAGTTCTTTCTTGATAGTGGGTTCCAATTTGGGGTGCATCTTTCTTAACTTCTACTGAAAAGGATGAGTTTGTGGTTTCACGAGGATGGCATGTTGTATTATATTTGGATCGAATGTTTTCAAATCATCATATGTCCAGGAAAAAATGTCTTTGAACTCTCTAATTTTTTTTATAAAGGTAGATTGTTCTTTCTTGGAGCATCCCATTCCCAAATTGATATTTTGAGGATTATCCTTAGTCCCTAGATTTATTGTTTCATAAGTCACTGAAGAACTATTCATTTTACAATTAATGAACCCTCTAAACTTATCATGCAAGTCATAAAACCTCTCTAGTCTTACAATGGATCCAGGAATAGAGTTTACCATATTGGATGTCGATTTAGAAGATCTAGGATCTGATATTACCATGAAGTTGCAGAGGTTTTCATCGTGAGTGCCTTTATCGATGACAACACCTTGGAAGGTGTCCTCCATATGCAAGAAGTTGATGATTTGTTGGTCATCATCAAATACTCTCCAATTGGTGATGTTGTATGGGATTGACGACCTGAACAAAAATTCAATCGAAAATGCATTAGGGGAAATACCTTCTGCAGAAAATAATTTAGAAGCAACATTAGCCAATAGATCAACCTTCGAATTGCTTAGTCTAGGAATGGAATTTATATTAAATTCTAAAAATTTTTGCATTAAAATCCATACCTCAATTTGATAACTTTTCAGATGTGGTGATAAACATTGTATGGAATTCCTTACCTGCCTAACCACGATCTTTGAATCACTGAATACCGTTAAATTTTGTACATCCATATCCAAAGCTTTCCTGAGCCCTTGTAAAAGTGCTTCATATTCAGCAGTGTTATTAGTGCACTCGAACTCTAATAGACATGCAATGAAAGTCTTATTACCTGCGGGATCGATGAGAACACATATTGCACCAACTCCTTCCTTAGATTTGGATCCGTCAAAGTATAATGACCAGATTTGAGCTTCATCAGCAGTGTTTGACACACTTGGCAAAGATGATGACTGAGTGCAGGTCATAATTCATGATTGTTTCTCTAGATCAGTGAAGGGGGAAATTCTGGTCATGAAGTTACCAAAGAAGGTGTTCATTCCCTTCATTTCAAATGAATTAGTAGATGCAGTAAAAGGTTCATTTGCATCATTCATATCCGTGATGGTGTGCTTGAGATATCGTTTGTGGTTTATCCTGATCCTATTTGGCTGTCTGTTTTCTGGTAACCACAAATGAGACAAGTCGAATTTTAGAGGAAATAAGAAGTAAAGAAGGCCAAATTTCAAGGGAGGATAAAGTCTTTTGGTGATGTGTTCTAAGGTATGTTGTTTTTAGATCATCTTACCATTTTTGCTATAAATTTTTTTATAGAATGATTCAGATGGTGAAATATCTATGGTATTGAGAAGACATATTAAGGTACCTCTGGTAAAAAATTAAGCTCTTGATTCACTACAATTATGGAGATACACTCTGTGGAAGATAGGGTTTGTGACCAGTCCTGAAGCTAGTCAATAAACAAGTGTTCTGGGTAAAAAAATCATAACTTCTTCATCAAGAATCCAAATGACGTGGGAAAAATTTCATTGGAAATAGTACGGAATTTAGTTTCTTGTGTGCGAGTTTCAGAACTGGATGTTAAATATTGAGTGTGGGGCATTCTGTACAAGTTCAGTCTTCTGAATAGACCAAAATTGAATAAAGTCTACCATTCTTTCTATAACTTCTTTTTGGGGAGGATTCAAGGATTGAAACTTGGAGGAGTTTTAGAGAATACATTGAGTAATATTATATACAGGATTAGAGTACTCCAAGAATTGAAGAATTGTAGAAATTTAATAAGTCTCAGGAAGCATTATCAGGTTCTATGTGATGATTGGTTGATGGTGATGATTTAATGTAAAGTTTTATTATCTCTCATATATTCTTGGGAGGAAGGAAGGGGAAAGGATGGA
>JZKD02S1778432.1:329606-347255 GCA_000966675.3 Picea glauca | reverse complement strand
GAAGTCATTACTTCCCTTGAACAATAACTATTGATTATTTTTCATATATTGTGCATGGTGTATTGTGGTGTATTGGTGTAACTCTTATACTATTGTTAATTTCTCATTGGATATAGTTGAATGGTTTAAGTATAAGTTGAAAAAGGTTTCAAATTGTACTTGATACTGATTCACCCCCCTCTCAGTATCAACAACTATTTCAACTTCACTATTGAGATTATCTTTTAAGATTAATATGTCCTTTTTGATTTGGCTTGCCTCCTCAAAGGCTCCCAATAGTGTGTTCTTATTAGACCTTTTGACCTAGATTTCTATGTTTCTATGTAGGACTTTTGTGTAATATGCAACAATTAAACTCTCAACAAGCATGAACCTGGCAGAATTAGATTCTTTAACATAAGGAATCTCTAGTTAAAATATTTTACTTTATCCTTAGGGTTCATTTTTAGGTTGGAGAGCTCCATAACCAAGACTTCAGGGGATTTATCGTCTTCAAACTTCTCTAAGAAACATGTTTCAAACTTTTCCCAGGAGAAAATGGTTTGGGGTTGTTGGGAACAATACCATGTGGAGGCATTGCCCTCAAATGCATAAGGAAAGATTCTGCATACTACATCTTCATTCTCTACACTTTAGAGTCTAATGGCCAACATAAACTTCTTTATGTGATCTTCGGTAGATTGCTTAGAATCTGGATCAAATTTAGGCAACCATTTCTTCGGGTGCTTTGGCAATGGGTGTCGAGGTCTAGGTACAATCACAACATCTTGATCGAGCCAAGGTTCAGACGATGAACTACCTTCGTAAAATGACTCTCCTCTGGATCTGGTTTAAATAATTTCTCTTTGCAACCACTTTGACTAATTTATTATTTAAATAATTTATCTTTATTCACAACTTCTTGGTGCAACTAACTTTTCTATAATTAGTCAATTCATAACTTCTTTTCCCTTAACTAACTTCTTGTTGATACCACTTTATTATTTAATTTATTTCTTGGTCAACCATTTTGACTATTCAATCTTCTCATCACGACTACTTTACCATAATTACCAAACTCACAGCTTCTTGTTGCAACTAATTTATTTTTAATTATTTTCTTAATGCAACAATTATACCCATGATTAACTCCTAGTTACCATCACTTTGACTAGTACACTTCTTCTAGGAGATTCTAGAATAATTGACTTCTTTGACATTCTAGAGGCTTATAGATAACTCATGAGGGTTCTCCAACTTCATATGGCCATAAATATCTAACCGTGAGGAGTTATGTGACGTTCCACATATCACCAGAAAAGTCATGACATATAATCCATCTAGAATAGTCTTACCTATAAATTCACTGATCTTCATGCCTTTATACCTCAAACAGACTCGGGTCCCTTACCCATGCCTTTGTGCTACCAGAATTTGCTACCGGAATTCTCCAAGGGTTGACATCAATCACTAAGGGTTGACATCAATATACAATATCACTCTCCAAGGGTTGAAATCAATGACAACTAACAATCCAGACCAACTGTCCATCAACCTAGGCCAACTGTCTGACAATCTCCCCCTTTGGAATTGATGGAAACACTTATTCATGATAACATTCATGCTTATACTCCTCATCAATGTTTTTATATCTCCCCCTTTGACATCAATGAAAAGGGTATCTCCCTCTGGGGATGCTCCTCATGACTAAACTCTCATTGGGGCTACTCCCCATGTCTAAACGACTTTGATATTTATCTGTATTTCTAAGCCTCTAATTACTCTCTCTCTCCCTTCATATGAATAATATCTCCCCCCTTTGAAAAATGATATCACTCTAATGCAACACTGAAGTCATATCGCTCATTCTTCCCTTGTAGCAATTGCTCCCCCTGGAAACATGCCTCTGTTCTCTCTCTCCAAGCATCTAATCTTTATCTTGCATTTGACGAATCTCTTCCCCTAGAATCATACCTCTATTCTTACCTCTTTGTCTAACAACTTATATGAATGTTATGTATACCTATCTTTTTGGTTTTGTTTATCTCTCTTGACTTCTCTGCAAGATGCCATGTTGAAAAATATAAGTCTTCATGTACCTGCTTCCTTTTGGAGTTATTTTCCATTGGTGCTTCCTTATGTAATCAACTGACATATATGAAAAGCATTCAAGAATAAGAATTCAAATATTCATTTGTAATTATCATCCATTATGATAATGTTCCTTTGCCTCTGAACCACTCTTTGAACCAATCTATGAATCCATGTTCTCGTACACTTTCATATATTTGTCCAAACCTTCTAAGTGTTCTTGTGAATCCATCTCTGTCCATATTGTCCAATACTCTGCTACACAACTTTCCATAATGTTGACCCATATGTCATTGTACTATCATGAAGTATTCACTATTACAACTGATCAATCTATCACACTGTACTTCTGCTAACTAACTGCTCTGAATTTGTCTACTCAAACTCTGCAAGTTGCTCGAAGGATGGTTCTCTAGTATGTATCAACTACCACATAGACTACCCATGTCTAATATTCATATTACCTAGGAGTCTCTAATCCGAATGGCACATAACAATAAGATGATGATGATGGATTCATCATCATATTCATTGGTAGATTCATCATCTCTCTGAACTCTGACTTCTTTTCTTTCATTTATTTTGAAAACCTTTCTATATCTGACATCTTCCTTCTTCTTTGTAGATTTGTCTTCATCTCATTTTATTGTCAATCTTGTGATCTCTGAGACCTAGCTCTTGTTCACCTGTTCTTCATGTTTTCTTATTCATACTTTCATATATATGATATCAATGTTCTCTTTCATGGAATTATTGATCACACTTCTACAATCATGAGCTATGTGTCCATAGTTATGACATTTGTAACATTTGATGTTGTGTGGGGCCACATAAGCATTTATTTCTTGAACATTTCTTTTATAATCTCTGCAATCTGCAACCTTATGTCCAAATTAAGTACAATAAAAACAATGACCATAAAATAAATTTAGATACATGGGAGTGAATGATCTTCTTTGTGGTGTAGTCCTTATGAATTCCTGCCTTAACTGATCATGATTGTGACTAAAGATTTTTTGTGGCTTGAACATGGATGGTCTTCTTGAATATGTATCTTTATTAGTTTTCTTATATTTTGGTTAACCATGATTCATTCCTTTGAGTACTTCTGCGTAACTCTTTCTCTTTTCTCCATTCTTCTTTTCTAGCAACCTAGAGTGTTTATCTTCATTCTCTACAACTGACGTGGATGTTTCTATCTCTTCAACGTTCTTATTGAGCTTGATGATTTTAATTCTCAATGTGACAAATTCTTCTTCAAGCTTCTAAACCTATTCTTCTTTCTTCATTATCTGAGAATTCATGAATTCTTTTGTTCTCTTCACTTCTTCAAGATGGATTTTTAATGTGATTATTTCTTCTTCAAGTCCTTTCTCTTCTTGACCAAACTATGCCTCAAGCTGGTTTAGATCGTTAGTTCTTTCCTTAAGATAATTTGTCAATTTATTCTCTCTCATTTCTGCTTCTTCCTTCTCTGTTTCTATGTTGGATTCCAAATACTGCTTTTGATCTTCAGGATTATCTTTGATCTTTCTGGCTTCTTCTAGTTGAGTTCTTAAGTTCTCGATGACCTATTGGGATTCTTAAAAAATGTGAACACTTTCCTTTTGTTTCATCAATTCTTTCTTGAGTGACTTGTTTTCTTCTCTTTCTTTTCTTATTTCATCTAAAGCATTGATCAATTATGCTTCATAATTGTCTTCTATTCCAATTAGTTTTTCTATCTCATTTCCTTCATGGAATTCCATTTCAAGATGTCCGTGTTTTTCACAATTAAAGAAAAACAACATACTTATGTTTATTATGTATTCTTCATCTTTTGAATATGTTTGACATGATTAACATATTTCTTCTTGATCTGTACCTGCATCTTCTTTGACATCCTGTCACTCTATGATGGGTGAATAATATATATTATGTAACTTATCCCAAAGTTCTTTAGTTGATGAACATTTACGAACTTTTTCCTTTACTGAATCATATAGTCCTTCCAAAATGAAATCCATTGCAATTTTGTTATTTCATTTCGGTTCCTTCTTTGTTGTAGTCTTTTCCCTTTCTGAACTATCATATCCTATAACAACTGATTTCCAAATATCATACTCCTGTTCCTTTAAAAATACTTCTGTACTTTTTTTTCCATATATCATACTTTAAACCATTCTGACCATTAAAAAATGGTACTCTATTATCAGAATAATCCATGATCTCCTTCCAATGGTTAAATTGTTTCCTAAAGGAAGATGCTATGATACCAATTGTTGGATTACTGAGAGGAGGGGTGAATCAGTAATGGGCAATTATATCAATTATTAATCCTTTAAACCACAATGTATATTATTCTACTTATTCAACCATGTTCATATGTTCATCATCAATATCTTATTGTATCATAGGAATTAACATTCATCAATGCATAATAAACAATAACAAACACATCCACACAATGCACGGTACACCAATATTTACATGGAAACCCAATGTGGGAGAAAACCATGGAATGATTTTCTTATATGTCAAGAACTACATTCAAGGAAGCACCGACTTCCAATTCTCCAGCTACAACTGGAAGGAGGCTTTGACCCCCTAGTTTCTTAGGCTATAACCTAAGGGAAGCTTCAACTCCCCAATTCTCTGGCTACAACCAGAAGTAGGCTACAACCCCCTATGTTCTCTGGTTACAACCAGAAGGTTTCTACAACCACCTATCCTTACCCCGTGCAACCTCTCTGAAATATAAATGTCAAATGTAGACAACCTGTCACTGTCACTAAATCAACCACTGCCAGTGTCAACATGTACCAATAACTTGTAACAACCTGTACCAATCGACCTGCACCAAACAAAATGTACCAATAACATGAACCAACATGTGTCATGCATCAACCATGCATCAACCTGTACCTCAACCTGTACCATCAACAAGTGCATCAACCATGCACCAAACCTATACAAATATCCTCTCACAACAACCTGTCCAAAAAACCTATCATAACAACCTATCTCATCAATCTTATCAACCAAATTAGATCTACTCACCAAGATCAATCACTAAGACAACTCTCAACCATATTCATAATATCACCAAGATGTGCATCAACCAATCACAACAACTCATAATCATCACCAAGATCAATATGTGCTTCTAATACCAAGACAAATATGTTACATCATCTATAAACAATGTGCCAACAATACTACTTACAAGTGCCTCCAACCAAGTACCAAGTGTGTACTAATCATGCATCAACTACACATCAACTGTGACTCATCAAGATGTACTAACATCATCGACTATACATCTCATGTATGTACCAACTCATCAACTACTTGTCTCAACCTTGTACCCAACATGTACCTCAACCATATACAAAATATAAACACTAATATAACCATCAAAATTTATCTAACAATTCATCACTCTATCCATAAACCAAATACCATAAACCCTTACATCAAACCATGTGCCACAACCTCATTTTTATGTAGCCTCAAGATAAACCAACAACTTCAACAACACATCACAACCAAAATACCAATATCCATATGCCAAATACCAACAAAAATATGTCAAATATATCCCTCAACAAATCCGATATATGCAACAATATTGAACATCCAATACCATGTCAAGAGATAAACCCTAGCTCACAAAACATACCTCAAACAATGTGTCATATCTCTCATAAATAGACCCCAATCATGTTGTTGTTGCAGTTCTTCTACCGCGGTTATCTTGCCGTGATTATGCTATCACAATTTTTCTGCCGCACTTTTTTCTGGTGTGATTTTTCTGTCGCACTTTTTCTACTGCGATTTTTTGCCGCAAATTTGATCTATCAATAACACCCACCAAAATAACCTTTCAAAAAATAGATATTCAATGATATTCAATAGGGTATAATGGGAGAGTCTTTCTCTCTTATTTATACTTCCATGTAGCTTCCTCAAGGGGTTACCTTCTAACCAACTTAACCCACTGTCATTCTTTTAGGGATAACCCACTTCTAACCACTTGTCCACTTCTAACTCACTTTGCTACAAATAGTAAATTCTCCACTCCTAGTTGCAACTAACTTTATTATTTAATTAATTTCTTTTGCAACCACTTTGACTTATCCATAAATAGTAAACTCACCACTTCTTTTTTCAACCACTTTATTATTTAAATAATTTCTATTTGCAACCACTTTGACTACTATATTATTTAAATAATTTATCTTTACTCACAAATTCTTGTTGCAACTAACTTTTCTATAATTAGTCAATTCATAACTTATTTTCCATTAACTAAGTTCTTGTTGCAACCACTTTATTATTTAATTTATTTCTTGGTCAACCACTTTGACTATTCAATCTTCTCATCACAACTACTTTACCATAATTATGAAACTCACAACTTTTTGTTGCAACTAATTTATTTTTAATTATTTTCTTAATGCAACAACTATACCCATGATTAACTCCTAGTTACCATCAATTTGACTAGTACACTTCTTCTATGAGCTTCTAGAATAATTGACTTCTTTAACCTTCTAGGGGCTTCTAGATAACTCGTGAGGGTTCTCCAACTTCATATGGCCATAACTCTCTAACCGTGAGGAGTTATGTGACGTTCCACATATCATCAGAAATGGCATGACATATATTATCCATATAGAATAGTCTTACCTATAAATTCACTGATCTTCATGCATTTATACCTCAAACATACTTGGGCCCCTTACCCATGCCTTTGTGCTACCACAATTCACTACCGGACTTCTCCAAGGGTTGACATCAATCTACAATATCACTCTCAATGGATTGACATCAATGACAACCAATAGTCCAGACCAACTGTCCATCAACCTAATCCAACTATCTAACACTTTTGTGTATGAACAAGATATGTCAAGAGTGAGGTTAAAAAAGATAGTACAAATTCCCAACAAAGAAAGATTAATTAGGTGCTCCTAATGATAGGTATAAAGAAGTCACGTCAATATTAAAGGTGGTATTGATATGTCCAATAAGAGGCCCATAGTTTTAACTAATAAAATAATAATGAGTTGAAAAGAAAATCATGGTTGCAACAACAAATATTGTTAAACAAAATTTCCTACTCAAGAATGAGTACACTTTACTTAGGAAACATTGTCTTTGAGGTTGGGACCCAAATAAATACTTCCCCTCTGCCATAGCCCATTTCAAGATCATCCTTTCCAACTTAGTTTGTTTGTATGATGGTCTCCCTTATATGATTACTTGCTACTAAATATCCATCAATTTCTCCATTTCTTCAATGCGAATTCCATATTCAAAATTTTGATATATAATTGATTGCAATTTTCCTATAACACATCCTAATGAATTATCCATCCTTAATTTAACACCCAACTACTCCAAATGTTTACTCATCGATAATTTGGTTCATGAGTAGTTGAGTCATTCTTCAACTCGTTTGTAATGCCTAAAATATCATCCCATGCTTAAGATCCTTCTTCACTCTCTCTTGATTCCACCAAACATTTTTTTTCTTCATTGGGGAGGTTGACCTCGTGTGTTGTTGCAACTCCTTGGGATGGAGATGTAGGCAACTCTTCATCCTCTTTACTCTTCACTCTCCAAACCCTTCTCTTGGCTATGTGGTTTCTGGAGTAAATCTCTAGATGAGGAAACCAACATTTTGCTTCCCAATGTCCACTCAACTTGTAGTGGTGGAAAAATTTCCCGATGTTGCTATATGGATTACTCGATTTAGTCATGTTCTTCTTGTGCCTTTGAATTCATTATTGGTTTTTGGAAGTCTTCTTTTCATTCTTCCTCCAAAATCAATATAGCTTGTCGCATGTGTCTCTCTTCTCCAAGCAAGATGCTTACAAAAGACCTTTCTTCCCACAAAAGAAACATATTTTGGCATACCAATAGCTAGAAACTTGATGGCCTCTCTTAATGAAACGTGACAAATAAGAGATGTCTTACCTATTGCATACCTCTTTCTATGTCTTCTTGTTTTGGGTGACCTTATTACCACATCTTCTAAGTGCTAGTGTAGGTTGAGTCTTTCCACTTTCCTCATTGTTGGGTGTATGCATTCTACCACAAGAAGAAAGGAATGATGGTGTGTTTCCACCCTCATTCATTGTTTCTCTTTCTTTTGATGAGAAGGACAATTCTACCATGTCTTTTTCCTCAAAAATGTGATATTGGTGTTCGTGGTGTTTCTCTTTCTACCATCGAGACCTAGGCATAAAGAATTCACATCAATATTAAAGGTGATATAGATATGTCCAAAAAGAGGCCTTTGATTTTAACTAATTAAACAATAATGAGTTGAATAGAAAACCATGGTTACAACAAAAAATATTGTCAAAGTCAATTTCATACTCAAGAATGAGTACACTTTACTAAGGAAACTCATTCACATTTCATTGTCTTTGAGGCTGAGACCCAAATAAAATACTTCCTCTCTGCCATATCCCATTTCAATATCATCATTTCCAACTTTGTTCATCCATATGATGGCCTTCCTTAACTACTTGCTACTAAATATCCATCAATTTCTCTACTTCTTCAATGCCAATTCCATATTCAAAATATTGATATATAATTGATTGCAATTTTTCTCTAACACATCCTCATGAATTTTTATTTTTTCTTTCACAAAGCCATTGATACAAAAAAAAATGATCATTTTCTAAATACAAGGATGCAATAGGTACCTTATGTAAGCTTAGTGTTTGGTGTAGATCAAACAATTGCTCCATCTGGAATATCCATGTTATAGGATCTTTACCACCAAACTTCCTCATATCGATCTTTGGAATGAAGCAATTCCTTGGTGTTGAATTGAAACCTTGATGATGTGGATCTTGGAGTAATGAATAATCATGATTATGGGACTCGATCTTTATTTCCTCTATATTTTCATGATTTCCTTACATTTTGATATTTTCTATAGGGAGTTTCTCATCTAAAGCGTGTAAGATAATGGACCACATGGAATTTTGAAATTATAATATCTTTTCCATATGTTTTTTCATATCTTTCATATTTCATCCATCTTCTTTTCCATATAATTTTCCATATCTTTCCTATTTTCGTCATCTTATTTTCCACCACATCCATATGTGAACTATTTTATTCATCTTATTTTCCACCCTTTCAATTTGGTGAAAAATTTCATCTCTTTTTAATTGAGTCTTGGTTGATCTCTCTGTAGGTTTATTTGGTGAAGTAGCAAGTTGTGTTTCTTGATTCTATAAGTCCAAGACATGTCCTGAGATGGAAGAGGACATGAAGCTTCAGATCACTAGCCTGCAGTTAGAGTGCATTTCACAAGCTTGGTGGGATACTTAACTTGAGAATTGTTCGTTGGTCATCAAGATAGGCGAGCCAATATCTACAACGCCTGCACGCCTCAATTTTGTTGTGCCAGGCACTACAACCCTCCATTTTTCTTGTAATACATTTGCAAATTTATTTCAAGAAATGGAGCCCCTTACATTTTTTACTTTGATAACATCCTCCAACAATTTATTTACTTAGCTCTCAAGATCATCCTTCAATTTTCACTTCCCTTAATTTGCATTTCTAAACAAGAAAACACTTAAAAATTATTCCAAGAGAAGTCTTTAATTTTCGGCAAATTTAATCGAAACTCCTTTGATGTACATCAGAGGAGTTGCCTTCAACTCCTATGTTTCACATCGGAGGAGGTCCTCCCAACTTCATCGATAATATTTAGTGATTTCTTACTCTTCCCTTTGACAAGCTTTACCATTGCCCAAGTTACTTGTAACTCCTTTGATGAAATCAGAAGAGTTAGTGTCAACTCTTACAATTTCATCAAAGGAGTTGTCTCCATCTGCTTTGATAGACTTTGACACTCTTCAAGATAAGTTATTCGATGTATATAGGAGTAATTCCCATGAATTCCTATGATGTACATCGAATGACTTAACCTCAACTTCACCTATTTTGATGCCACCTACCCACATTCAATGTTAATTTTTCCCAACTTACAAATATGTTTCTTCCCTTATTATTTCTATCCCACCGAGAGCCAAGGAGAGGAATAATGTCCCCAAGAAAGAGCATGTCGAGTCCCAATCGGGGCATCCTCAGTCAATCATGACCGTCCACATGTTACTAAAATTCCAGGTAAGCCCTTGATCTACTGTTTTCAATCTAGGATTAGGGTTCTTCTTAGGGTTAAGGTTATTTTTGTTATTTCATATTTATTTGTTTCTACCCGAAGGATCCAAGGTCTCCTCGTGCATTCTAGAACTATTTTCTTCACATATATAACCTGCTATAACCCTATTCTCCCCCTTTGTTAGGTTTTTGGTTATCACCATGGTCTTCCTAAGAGAAATCTTTCTCTTTTTCCTTTCAACTTCGACAATGCTAAGACACCAGTGACACTTCAATTTTTCACAACCCTGAACCTTTCCAACTCCAGAACCCTACTACAAAGAAAATACATCCCCAACCACAATCTACAAACTAAATTATGAAGCCCCTCAGCTAGAGATCCTGACATTGGTTTGGATTAAACCTCACAATGAGACTTGGCGCAAATTCGTCAATGATATTAGCTTTCCCCTTTGATCAATCACAGATAAACTAACCCAAACTTCTCCACTTCCATAGACTTACCAAAGCCTTTTTCCTCAACTCCTTCAATCACACCGGAGGAGTTCACTTTAACTCCTCTGATGCAATCAAAGGAGTTGAGCTTAACCTTGTCAATCCTCATTGCATATCAGGCCTCTCAAAGTTAATCTGTTCAATGGTTCAGAGCTCTTAAAATTAACTAGATCAATGTTCGTCGGAGATTTTCATACCAACTACGTTGATGGTCATCGGAGTCTTTAATGCCAAAAGTTTCGATAGTCATCGAAACACGTGTCATCAACTTCTCCAATTTTCATCGGAGAAGTTAATATCAACTTGATCGATTGATATCGAAGCTCTTGTTAACAACTCCTCTGATTTAAATTGAAGGGGTTAACATCAAACCCTATGATTTCACCTTCTGAGCATGTTTTGAGTCATTTTCTTCCCCAATATTCACCAGACTGTTCACCATGCCTGGCATTATTTTATCATCCTCGGATAAAGACCTTCCACCAAGAATTAGCTCGAGTGAATCTTATGGAACTTGAGTATAATAGATTAGTTTTGGTTCCTTTCATGAAATTGCATTTATATTGATCCTACATTTTCTTGACAGGTTCAGACATGTCTCCAAAGAAAAGGGCAATGAGCAAAGCGCCAAATACCAAAGCCTCTGCCAGCGACCGACAAGATGAAGATGAACCAAAAGTAGTTGGGGATATGTATGATGACACCTCTGGACTTATAGAAAAGGAAGGAGAAACACTCAGATGGGGAAATGTATACCGGATGTTCAAAAATCAAAACTTCTCCATCGATGTCAAGGATCATGATGAATAAAAAATAATCAAGAACATCATAAATTTTGGAATATTCAGGGTAGCAACCCACATTATTGTATTCCATTGTGAATATGCCATCACTTGGATCCTAAAAATATATATATTTGAAATACAGATACATCTTTAATGCCAAGAAAGAACCCATAACATTTTTTTGACCAGAATACATAGCAAGATGCTATCACTTCGAGAAGGGGATTAAAAAGTTGGACAATAAACTCCTCAATGGGTTTGAATACACACCCAAAGACTTGTTCCCCAAATGGTACAAGGTAGACAAGCAATTCAAGCATAGGCCCAAGGGAGGGTACCCCACGAGTGCTCTAATGAAGCCTTATCAATATATGGTGGCCATGTTGTGTAGGTTATATGGGGAACCAGATGCTTCTCATTTCCCCTTGTCTTACATGTCGCTAATCTATTACTGTGAAAATGAATTGGGATGACATCATGTCATCCAACCTAATGGTTGTTATAAATGCAGTGCTAGAAGCTTAGCCGAGAACTTTCCCAAGTTTCCACATGTCTTCCTACCTCTTGGATATCATGTGCATCGCCCACCAGTACCCGAACATGGGATGGAAACGACAACCCTCAAATGAGCCCATTCATGTTTACTGCAAAGTGATCAGGGATCACAAATACATAACATAACATCATAAGATCTGTGAACATTTTTTGGCCCCTCTATATGAATTTATATTATGCAAGACAACCCCATGTCTGAATGACAAAGTCATCGTAGTGATAAAAAGGATTAAGGACTAGTACCTTATGGAACATGGTACCTATATCAGAGTGTACGCTGCAACTAAACCCCCCCATATTCTCCCTTGATTTGTACCGAATAAACTAGTACTCCAAGAATTAGCATATCAAAAAATAATATATGAAGTAGGAGGAGTTCTCTATCGGTGAAAGAAAGCAACATGGTCACCACTTCCATTGTATGTTGGGATCTCCTCATTTTCAAACACCAAGAAAGAAAGAGATGAAGTAGATATCATGCTCTCATATCATGTTTGGAGAGGAAATATTTAGAATAAATGACCTTAAAGGAGTCGTAAAATACCATTTCAATAAAGTAGGCTTGCCTTGGGAGTACACGATGGAGATTTGGGATGAAGAAGAAGTGCATCGAAATGCACAAACTTATAATGACATTATCCTACAGAGATGAGGTCAACCTATAGAGAGAGTTGTGGATGAAGAAAGAGAAAAATAAGAATCCATGAAAAAATGATCCAAATGAGAATTAGGAAGATCATCCCCCGCCTCCTCCTTTGTACACTCGAGATCAACATAAGGAGAAGACGAAACAATGACATATAAGAAAAGAAGAGACAAAGAAAAATTCCAAAAGAAAAGGAATGACGCTACCAATAAAAAGAGAAAGATCAAAGCAAAGAAATCCAAGGCTAAGGAAAAAGCAAAAGAAGTAGCACAAAAAGAGATCGAATGAAAAGAGGCAACAACAAAATCAAGAGAAGCTATAGAAAAGGAAGCCAAAGAAGCGACAGATAAAGCGGTTGATGAAGAGAGACGAAAGAAAAGTGTTGAGATGAGAAACAATGCCACTCAACCAATGGATATTGATACCCAAGAAGTGTCAACAATGGACACCAGCACAAAGACACCTTTCAATAATATAGGATTGGGGTTTTGGGCTCCATTCCAGCCAAGTGAGGTTCCAAATTTGATAATCTTCACTTATGACAGCAAGACTGGGAAGATTGTGCAGGAAAAAATAAAGAAAGTGCTAAGAACTCAAGGGATGCCAATCTCGATCCTCACACAAATTCCCATAACATGTGATGTTAGGGAAAATACCATAGCTACCGCTACAGCTGGCATCGCATTCATGAGCACAAATGAAGACAATATTAGGAGGTTGTTCCAACAAAATTGGGAGAAAGAGGAAAAAATAAGGGAACTGGAAGAATCACTCCAACAAGTAAAAGTTGATGAAAGTAGCATCAGAGTTTCAAATCCAGTGCCAAGAAATTTAGTAAAGAATTGAAAGAGGCCATTATAGATATGTATTCTCACTTACACCTCTTCCAACAAGAAACTACCATAATCATAGAGAAAAATAGTCAAATGCAAGAAAAACTTACTCAATTCAACACGATTTGAGAAGGCATCAGTGATATTGACAAGTGGATTACATAGAATCTTGATGCACCAATTGAGATATATTGACCATCAACCTTAGAGAGGAAGACAAATATGTATTCACCAGACCGTTTCCAACAAGTCGAGAAAAAATCAGATAAATAGGTCACTAAAGCAATGGTTGTATGCTCTAAATTACACAAGGTTGTGCATGAGTTAATTAAAGGGAGTTGACTACATCAATCAGACGAGCTTGGTAAAAATATGGCCACAAAATAACTGGTCGATAAGGTGCACAATAGCAAAAATCATAGAAGATCAGTCGTCAAAGTTGCCACCAAAATTACTACAGATGTGATAGAGAAGCGTCACCTACAAATTATCAAATTGCATACCATGATACAAGAATTCATGGAAATACTATTAAAATATATGAGCACCCTTGAAGATAGCATAGTTATACACAATTGATGTAAGTCAGATATGAACTCGACCAAATTTACCTTTAGCTTGGACCAGATCCAATCCAACTTGCCTATCCCATAGTTATGCAACTCTAATTTCGTCTTAGGTTTCTCTAAACCCACAAAGGGGTGTCCTAGGATCGATCTGCTCCTATAATTTGATCACTAACATGATCGAATATCCATATGCCACAATTTTACACAGAGGTGCCAAATTTTTCTTAATACTCTTAGTCCGAAGGACCTTCGCTTCCAATCCATGTGATCGAGGGATGTGACCTCAACCAACTCCTTCAAGTGCTAATCCATGTCCTCTTCCAATCGACGACGTAGATCCGACTTCCCCTAGATCCAACGGCTATGGTGGATTTCAGAGCCACAACTAGCATGGTGTTTAATCTTCCTCCCGATATCCGCAATGGAAGTTGCTCGCTGGTAATGAAATCGACATCCACCATTGATATTCCTCACAATGGAGATCTACGATCCTGGTTGATTGCGGGATGTGAATTAGCTCGCAAGTTAATTCTCCCTTCAACTTTAGCAATTTCTCCTGTCTGTCAATTTGTCTTCATCACGATCCGACGATCATGAATTAATCAGTCGTGGACATGACGTTCCTCCTCTCTTCCTCCAGCTCTGATAACCACGACTCATTGGTTATTGATTGCCCCTTTCCTCACGATCTGATGGTTTGTCGCACTCCTATCCAGATGATGAATAGTCAACGTTCACTCCTTCCTCTTCCTTGCACGATTGCGATCTAACTACTACCATTCACTGATGGATGATCTATCGATTGTTGTGTATTACCTTATGATCAAAATAACCTCTCGTCCCCACCGTTCTGTAGGATCATCGATCCTTCTCGTGATCGATGCTCAATGGAATGAAATTCTCTAATATCAATTAAAACACAGAATTACACCAGGTCTCCCTTCCAGATTTCTCCTTTTGATGCAGACCCCCCTTCCCTCCTAAGGGTTTCACAACCTCCCAGTCAAGGATCTTAATCTCCTGAGCTAAATTATCTATTTTGGGACTTCATTAGCCCCTGGAACAAATTACACAGGCCCCTTTTTTTTCTTTAGGCGCAGGTCCTATGGAACCCATGCCCCCCCCCTTCTTTAGCACTTTTATAAACTTGAAATTTGGGTGCTAGCTCCTTCCACTAGCCCCTCTTTGCATGTGACCTTAGGCTGTGACCCGGGGATTAACCTCTTGGGCACTTCGCAACTTCAGGACTCTAATCAGGACTAGATCTACAGTCCACTTCCCCCTTTGCAACCAACAGTTGAGATCTACTTCGGGACTCCACGCTCTGGGAGTTCCAAATGTTCTGACCTCCACTTTTCCCTGGAGTTCTAGATCTGATGCCATGCATCCGTCTAAATCAACGGTCTTGGTTTACTTCGGGACTTCAGAATTCGGGAGTCCCAGACACTCACACAACCTTTTCTCTCGAAGTACCTTCTTCCAGAGTCAAGGATCTTGCGCCACACGTCCTTCTCGTTAGATGTTGGGGATCCACTTCAGGTGACCCTCTACTCCATGTTGATTTCTCCTTGCTTCTAAAGTACACAATCTACTGATTCGTGTATCCCACAAATCGATGACTACAAAACACTTCGGTCAATCAGGCTTTGAAATTTTTTGGCCACTCCACCCTCATTTTCTCCCGGATTTCTTTCACCTGGAGTCCACGGATTTCTGCCACGTGTCCTCCCTCGAATCGATGGCTTAGACAGACTCTGTTACTTTGTGAATTTCCAAAGGAAATAATGGCTAACAGCCTCGCAACTCTTCCATATCTAATGGTCTGGAATGAATCTGCTTCCTCTTCAAGGGATCTTGGTCGATAACTCGTTAAACCTTCATATCTTCTCCCCCTTTGAATATTCCTTCCCGCTATCTCTCTTGATATTTGTTTCTCGAACCCTTTGACTCCTTAGAGGGCTACTTCGACACTTAGTCGAAATTTGGATCTATGCACGCCTTGCAATAGATCTTCATGCTCTTTCACGAGAAAACTCAAGCTATTCTTCCTGATCTTTTTGAGTCAAAGACTCTGTCGACGCACTCCTTGCGTACAATATGCACACTCTGCATATGAAAGTTCCATGCTATCTCTTCTAATCTTTGAGTCAAAAGACTATGTTAAATGCACTCCTTGCATACAATATGCACTCCTTGCATAAGCTCAAGGAAGAGAAACCATTGAAACTTATTCAACCCTTCACGGGTTCATTCATTCACAGTATAACTCATGCATTAATGAAAACTCATAATAACATAGAATAGTTACACAACAACACTTCCATGCATTTGGATCAATATCCCTTTGTTATATTCATTCGAATGTAAATGGTTACAACTGATACAAGAAAATAACAACTAACTCAAAAAATACTAATATGCAGTTATCAAATATTCAACAACATTATGTTCAACAACATCAGGTTCACCTGCCTCATTCAGGTTTATAAGAATCTATTTATATAAGAGAAATCTTAGGGTTTCCTCCAGCTACCTAACATATCAAATTCAAAGCAGTCAACTACTAAGCCTCTGTTACAATGAATTTTTTGAGATATGTAGATAGGGGTGGATGCTCCAAATCTGCATTGCAGTCAGTTTCATTTAAGGAAAACCGATCTCCTCTGATCTCATTCAATCATCCAGTCTTTTTTCATTAAATATTTCTTTAACTTGCAATCCGATCAAAAATATTTCCTCAATATATGCCAATAGTTCAAAATTTAAAACAAATCAAAATGTGCGCTATGTGTTGTGCTCGCTGTGTTGTCCACATGTGCTTTGTTGATGATGCTTCTACATCATACTCCTATGGGAAAAAAAAATCATGGACTCATGTCAATGAGCTCATGCACTGACTTTCCATGCCTCTGGATATCGACTTCATTTACCCAACTGACATCTTCCAATGGGTGTGTAAATTCTAACCTTGTACAATATCTACTGCAAACTGATATTCAGAAAAGAACAGAAAATATACAATGGTGAATACAAACATTACACAGAGATTTTTCACCTGGAAACCCAAACCGGGAAAACCAACATATATTATATTCATACATTGTTTTACATTGTTTACAATACAATATACATATAGGATCCAGCGGCATCCAAAACCCTAACCCAATGACCTGGATTAGTCCAAAACCCTAATTCCTTAACCGAAAATAGAAAACCATTGGCAAAAAACCATGTGCCGAAAAACCACCTAATATCATGTGGTCCCGAAAATATGTCGTCCCGGAAATATGTCGGCCCAAAAAAAAAAAATTCGGGGGCGTTTCCCCCGAACCCCTAATCAGGGGGCTTCACCCCCCTGCACCCCCCCCTCTAACCCCCCTACGCGCCCAGCGCAAGCACTCAAACACTACTACTCATGCAAATAATATAACACATACCCAAAATTCTCCCACTTGTTGTTTTCTTTGCACACAGGGGGTTACAGGGTTACATAGTCAACAATCCAAGGCAACAATGCCCATGGATCCTCTACACCAAGAGAACTTCTCAGTGCTCAC
>JZKD02S1778432.1:279461-290774 GCA_000966675.3 Picea glauca | reverse complement strand
TAGTGTCTTAATACACGTGTCTTCATTATAGTTGGAAACTAGGATGTCTTTGTGCTAGTAATAGGTGTAGGGAGATAACTCACAAAAAAATTCATTCCCCAAGTTGGACTGAGACCGACCATATATACACAAGTTACACTTTACCCAAGCAACCTAAAAACTAGTAGAAAGAAATTAAACAAAAAGAAAATTGGAGATCTCTGCGGCTAGGATTTCCCTAGTTGCATCCTTGGCCACAGGTGTATGTGCGCTCGTGGTGCTCCTCTTCCATCCACTGTGTCTCCCATGGTCCTTTCCCTCCATGGGCTTGGTTTCTAATGGGAGGTTCCTTTCTGTTGGTGGTCACGTTCACATTGTGCGGATATGTTTCTTCTTTGTTTATCCTGGTGGTTTGCTTGGTGGTCAAGCTCTCCCATGTGTGGATCTGGAATTCTAATCTTTTTCAGTGTGTAGCTTTTGGATGTGGGTGCATTTTCCATGATCCAGTGCCTTGTGGTGGTTTTTTCTCTCTTTTTTTCTCCATTTATGGTTCTTTGATGTATGAGCTGTTATTTGCAGGGTTCTGGTATTATGTTGTTGCAACTATTTGCGCCTGCGAAGGTCTTTCTAATGTTCTTTGTGGTTGGATCTAGCCGATCCATCCTTGTTGGTTCGTTCAGGGATTGATGCAATGCCATGGTTTTACTGAAGGCCTTGGTGGTTGGGGGGACTCTGCGCTCCTCTCAGACTCTAGTTTTTGGAGTGGATGTTGGGGTTGTTGCTTCTTTTTTTATGTTTTGGGTCAGAGCTTTGAGGTCCTTTATTTTTGGGAGTGCAGTGTCGATTTGAAGGCATCGATCAACACTTTGACGTCTTGTTAGGGAATGCATTTTTTGGCTTCTTCTCTTTCATGGTTGCAAGACTCCTTGTTTTGTCCCTCTGGTTCTGGATCTTGAGGAGTTTTTTTTCCTCTCTGACCTAGTCCATCCAATATTTCTTTTGGTCTACCTCTACATCTTTCTTGGATGAGTTTTGTGGCTATCTTTCTGGTATATTTCAATTATAATGGGGCCGCTTTTAGAGGGCNGTGTCTTAATACATGTGTCTTCATTATAGTTGGAAACTAGGATGTCTTTGTGCTAGTAATAGGTGTAGGGAGATAACTCACAAAAAAAGTCATTCCCCAAGTTGGACTGAGCCCGGCCATATATACACAAGTTACACTTTACCCAAGCAACCTAAAAACTAGTAGAAAGAAATTAAACAAAAAGAAAATTGGAGAGCTCTGCGGCTAGGATTTCCCTAGTTGCATCCTTGGTCGCAGGTGTATGTGTGCTCGTGGTGCTCCTCTTCCATCCACTGTGTCTCCCATGGTCCTTTCCCTCCATGGGCTTGGTTTCTAATGGGAGGTTCCTTTCTGTTGGTGGTCACGTTCACATTGTGCATATATGTTTCTTCTTTGTTTATCCTGGTGGTTTGCTTGGTGGTCAAGCTCTCCCATGTGTGGATCTGGAATTCTAAGCTTTTTCAGTGTGTATATTTTGGATGTGGGTGCATTGTCCATGATCCAGTGCCTTGTGGTGGTTTTTTCTCTCTTTTTTTCTCCATATATGGTCCTTTGATGTATGATCTGTTATTTGCAGGGTTCTGGTATTTTGTTGCTGCAACTATTTGCGCCTGCAAAGATCTTTCTAATGTTCTTTGTGGTTGGATCTAGTTGATCCATCTTTGTTGGTTCGTTCAGGGCTTGATGCAATGTCATGGTTTTCCTGAAGGCCTTGGTGGTTGGGGGGTCTCTGCGCTCCTCTTAGGATCTAGTTTTTGGAGTGGATGTTGGGCTTGTTGCTTCTTTTTTTATGTTTTGGGTCAGAGCTTTGAGGTCCTTTCTTTTTGGGCGTGCAGTGTTGATTTGAAGGCATCGATCAACGCTTTGAGGTCTTGTTAGGGAATGCATTTTTTGGCTTCTTCTCTTTCGTGGTTGCAAGACTCCTTGTTTTGTCCCTCTGGTTCTGGATCTTGAGGAGTTTTTTTTCCACTCTGACCTAGTCCGTCCAAGATTTCTTTTGGTCTACCTCTACATCTTTCTTGGATGAGTTTTGTGGCTATCTTTCTGGTAGATTTCAATTATACTGGGGCCGCTTTTTGAGGGCCATTTTTTATGCATCTTTCTTCCTCTTGGGTTGAAATTTTTTTCAAAACAAATGCNAAAAAGTCATTCCCCAAGTTGGACTGAGACTGACCATATATACACAAGTTACACTTTACCCAAGCAACCTAAAAACTAGTAGAAAGAAATTAAACAAAAAGAAAATTGGAGAGCTTTGCGGCTAGGATTTCCCTAGTTGCATCCTTGGCCGCAGGTTTATGTGCACGCGTGGTGCTCCTCTTCCATCCACTGTGTCTCCCATGGTCCTTTCCCTCCATGGGCTTGGTTTCTAATGGGAGGTTCCTTTCTGTTGGTGGTCACGTTCACATTGTGCGGATATGTTTCTTCTTTGTTTATCCTGGTGGTTTGCTTAGTGGTCAAGCTCTCCCATGTGTGGATCTGGAATTCTAAGCTTTTTCAGTGTGTAGCTTTTGGATGTGGGTGCATTGTCCATGATCCAGTGCCTTGTGGTGGTTTTTTCTCTTTTCTTTTCTCCATTTATGGTCCTTTGATGTATGATCTGTTATTTGCAGGGTTCTGGTATTATGTTGCTGCAACTATTTGTGCCTGCGAAGGTCTTTCTAATGTTCTTTGTGATTGGATCTAGCCGATCCATCCTTGTTGGTTCGTTCAGGGCTTGATGCAATGCCATGGTTTTCCTGAAGGCCTTGGTGGTTGGGGGGTTTCTGCGCTCCTCTCAGGCTCTAGTTTTTGGAGTGGATGTTGGGGTTGTTGCTTCTTTTTTTATGTTTTGGGTCAGAGCTTTGAGGTCCTTTCTTTTTGGGCGTGCAATGTTGATTTGAAGGAATCGATCAACGCTTTGAGGTCTTGTTAGGGAATGCATTTTTTGGCTTCTTCTCTCTCGTGGTTGCAAGACTCCTTGTTTTGTCCCTCTGGTTCTGGATCTTGACGAGTTTTTTTTCCACTCTGACCTAGTCCGTCGAAGATTTCTTTTGGTCTACCTCTACATCTTTCTTGGCTGAGTTTTGTGGCTATCTTTCTCGTAGATTTCAATTATACTGGGGCCGCTTTTAGAGGGCGATTTTTTATGCATCTTTCTTCCTCTTGGGTTGAAATTTTTTTCAAAATAAATGCATGCTTTCTATGTGCATTATTCANCTGTGTCTCCCATGGTCCTTTCCCTCCATGGGCTTGGTTTCTAATGGGAGGTTCCTTTCTGTTGGTGGTCACGTTCACATTGTGCGGATATGTTTCTTCTTTGTTTATCCTGGTGCTTTGCTTGGTGGTCAAGCTCTCCCATGTGTGGATCTGGAATTCTAAGCTTTTTCAGTGTGTAGCTTTTCGATGTGGGTGCATTGTCCATGATCCAGTGCCTTGTGGTGGTTTTTTATCTCTTTTTTTCTCCATTTATGGTCCTTTGATGTATGATCTGTTATTTGCAGGGTTCTGGTATTTTGTTGCTGCAACTATTTGCACCTGCGAAGGTCTTTCTAATGTTCTTTGTGGTTGGATATAGCCGATCCATCCTTGTTGGTTCGTTCAGGGCTTGATGCAATGTCATGGTTTTCCTGAAGGCCTTGGTGGTTGGCGGGTCTCTGCGCTCCTCTCAGGCTCTAGTTTTTGGAGTGGATGTTGGGGTTGTTGCTTCTTTTTTTATGTTTTGGGTCAGAGATTTGAGGTCCTTTCTTTTTGGGCGTGCAGTGTTGATTTGAAGGCATCGATCAACGCTTTGAGGTCTTGTTAGGGAATGCATTTTTTGGCTTCTTCTCTTTCGTGGTTGCAAGACTCCTTGTTTTGTCCCTCTGGTTCTSGATCTTGAGGAGTTTTTTTTTCCACTCTGACCTAGTCCDTCCAAGATTTCTTTTGKTCTACCTCTACATCTTTCTTGGCTGAGTTTTGTGGCTATCTTTCTGGTAGATTTCAATTATACTGGGGCCGCTTTTAGAGGGCGATTTTTTATGCATCTTTCTTCCTCTTGGGTTGAATTTTTTGTCAAAAAAAATGCATGCTTTCTATGTGCATTATTCAGAATGTAATTTTATTTCTTTTCATAAAAGTTACATTTTTTTTTTCATTTGGAAAAAAAACCTAAAAACCAGTATACCCTACCTTAGTTCTATAAAAATAAATTCACAAATTATTATATCCCTTAAAGTAGTAATTACAATTATCCCCTTTAATTCCCAACATCTAATCTTTGTAGCCCTTAACACTTAACCATGATATCCCCATCCCATAATTTTTATTACCATTAACTTAACACCTATAAAATATAGCCTTGCAACTTTGATAATCTATAATAATTATATACCCCTAAAATAATTATAACACATGTAATGTTAAACCATTAACACTTAACTTGTGTAAAATATGAATTTATTAATGTCATACTCCTATGCCCCTATAACTCCTTTATCCTCTAAAATTTATAATCCTTAAATATGATAACAACTATCACCCCTATGACCTTAAATATTATAACAAATATCATCCCTATGACCTTTAGATTCTAAACCCTATTAATCATATCATCTCTAGACCTTAATATCTAAAACCTTAATCCTTATGACAATTAATATCTAGTTCCCTAAACCTTGTAGCCCCTATCAATCCTATTGTATCTAGCCCCTAATATTTAGCCCTTATAATTTCTAACCCATCTAACTTTTCAAAATTTATAACCTGTAAAACCTAACCCAATAACCTCTAAACTCTAAGACCAAACCTATAATCCTTGACCATTATANCCTTATAACCCACAAAACCTATAACTTATTTAACGCTAAACACATATAGAGTTTATATTAACCAAACACAAATCACCCCTAACCCCTAAGTTGTACAACCTTAAACAAAAAACCTGTATAACACCTAATTGATATAATCTTTATATATCATAACTCTTATAATCCACTAACACCAATATCTATCACTCTTATCACTTGTAATATCTACAAACCATAACACTTGTAACCTCTAATCATTAACTCTTAAACCCTTAACCCCTTGACCCTTTATAATTGTTAATACATAGCCCTTATGAGCCCCAATCCTATAATATTTAATATTTGTCACATTTATCAATATAGCCCCTGACCCTTATCACCTAATCTTTATAACTCCTAACCCTTAATCCACATATAAACCCTAATACTTAATCGTTCTAATTCATACAACCCTTAAAATTACCAGTGCATATTCCTTCTAACCTTCAAAATTTTATCACAATATTGTTATAGTCCATAAAACATAAAATACATATAACTCTTATAACACCTAGCTCCTAACCATTATAATTATTTATGCATTTACATTATATCCCTATGAATAATAACTATAATAAATAATTCATATAACATATATAATCATTGTCACATGTAGACCTTATAACCCTCAACCTTCATAACAACTAGCCCCTCACAATTAATATTTAACCTCCACAATATAAAAAATCGTACCCCTGTAACTCTTAATCCATATAATCATTTATCCTTATAAAATCCAACCAATATAAACCCCAACCCTTATAATAGTTAATCCTCATGCCTTTAATCAATATACATACTGAGACATTATCCTTATAATTCCTAATTCCTAACACCTTCAACCTATAAACCATATAATTCCTAAAAATTATAACTCTATCATCTTTAACCTTTATGTAAGACCGAGCCCCAGTTGTAAATGTGAATATGTTTTGTAGGTTGGTGAGCTAGTTTATTATGAGTCGGGAGGCTTATGCGATGATTAGGTCGAAGAACCTAGATGCTAAAGGCCAGTGGGTCTATTTTTGTATATGTAAACACTCATATCATTAATATAATACATTGTTGCATGTAGATCGGCCACGATAAAAGAGTATGGGGGAATAAACTTCACTAAGAAGGGAAAGGGAGGGGCTATGAGACTGGGAAAAAGGGATAAGCTTGAGGTATTAACTCCAAGAAAATATTATATTATTATTTCCTAAAGATTATGGTGAGGATAATTATTTTATCCTAAGTCTCATGGAATAGGGAATGAATCACAAGTGGAGAGGAAGAGAACTCCTAGAGAGCCATGTGTCAATCAGGGCGCATGAAAATATATGTGGGGAAAATAGTTTGTTTTCCCATCTTCCCCCATTCACACATGCACTCAACATTCACGCACTGAACCATTCTTTTGGTTGACCAAATAATTCACGCACTCAACCATTCTCTCCATCATTGATCCTCGGCATCATTCACGCACTCCTGGAGCTTGCACGCACTTTGCATCTACCCTGTACATTTCATGTTATGCACAGTGCACCCGTACTTTATTTGAACTCGTATTGTGCCTTATATGAAGGTTGTCGCTACTACCATTACATGTTCCTTACCTGAACTTTGTTGTTGGCCATCACCCGTACCTTTCCAATTATGTGTAGTGCCATGTCCATTGCTTGAACGTGGTCACTGCCACCACATGTTCCATAATCTGGTTTTTGTTGTTGCATTCACCTGAGCTAGTACCTGGTTGACTAGACTGTTGGATTGAAGAAGTGGGTTGTTAGGCTCATGGGATTGAAGAGGCGGGTTTTCAAGCTTGTGAGAAACTCTCTCTAGGTGAGAGAATTATTGGGGAATTGAATTCCTAAAGGATCCCAACTACAGTTACAGTGCTTTGAGATTTCATGTTTGGCATGTTGTTGAAGCCATGGAAGGGAAGTGGGGTAGTTGAAGGAAGGTTGAGCAAAGAAGGGGCACACTTCCTGGGGTGGGACAGGCATGTGGGGAATGAGAGGATGTAGGCCAGCAGTTTGAGTTGGCTCCTTGGACTAAATCCTTCTTGTTGTCTGTATTGTCTTATCCTATCTAGGAATCCCTTTACCCGGGTGGAGTTTAGTCCCAACTCGGGGGTGACCCATTGCTAATAGCTTTGAGCAGCGTGGTATAAGGCTCAAAGGTTAATGGAAGGTTTGCATGCAGTTGATGGTCTTCTATAAAAATATAAGTATCAATTATGTGTTCAATTGCATTTTGTGTATTTGTACATGTCTTTATAATTAAGAGTATTTCATGTGTATGTTGTATGTATAGGCTTATTTTTATTCTGCATGAATCTATGCATTATCAAAATGTATCTGTCTGTTTTAAATTTGTATATATACATACAGTAGAAATGAAGAATTATTACGTGGCATAGCCCAACGGCCTAAAGTTGGGGATGCTATAATTTGGTTTCAGAGCCTAGTAAGAGGGTGTTATGGAGTGGCATGGCCTGACCTCAAAGGTTGGAGATGTTATAAATTGGTATCAAAGATTTGGTTTTCAACACTGAGCTTGGATGGGATGTATAAGTGGAAGTTGAAGCAAAAGTTTCAAAACGAATTGTTGTTGAAATGGACAAAATTTGAGTTTCAGAGCGTCCATGAGTGTCAAGAGGGCATTGAGAGAACACCTTAGTTGTGTTTGAAAGATCAAGAGGTCTAGCAGTTTGAGAAATCTAGCAGAGGAAATAAACCACAATAATTGTGGTTTTGGGGCCACAAAGTTTAGATTTGGGTCATCGAATATGTTCGGGAGAAGGCAGATCATTCACAGTTGTCAGATATGGGAAAGGAGTGTGGCGGTTAACCTTCAAGTCCTTCAGACTTCGTTGCTTAGGAAAATTTTAATATTTTCACAAAAGGAGGAAAAAATCCTTGAAGTTCTGAAGTCTCGAAGTAGATCTACATCGTAGATCATTTGGGGGAAGGTGAGTCATTGGATCCCCAAGTGGTTTGGCAGTTCGACACTCTAGAGAAATTTGGTTGTGGTTGCATGGAGTGGATAGTTCCCCAAAGTTTTGAAGTCTGGAACCAATCTGGACCATTCATATTTAGGGACACGTTCATAATTTCGGTGTTCGTCAATTCNCCTAGATGCTAAAGGCCAGTGGGTCTATTTTTGTATATGTAAACACTCATATCATTAATATAATACATTGTTGCATGTAGATCGACCACGATAAAAGAGTATGGGGGAATAAACTTCACTAAGAAGGGAAAGGGAGGGGCTATGAGATTGGGAAAAAGGGATAAGCTTGAGGTATTAACTCCAAGACAATATTATATTATTATTTCCTAAAGACTATGGTGAGGACAATTATTTTATCCTAAGTCTCATGGAATATGGAATGAATCAAAAGTGGAGAGAAAGAGAACTCCTGGAGAGCCATGTGTCAATCGGGGCGCATGAAAATATATGTGGGTAAAATAGTTTGTTTTCCCATCTTCCCCCATTCATACATGCACTCATCATTTACACGCTGAACCATTCTTTTGGTTGACCAAAGAATTCATGCACTCAACCATTCTCTCCATCATTGATCCTTGGCATCATTCACACACCCTTGGAGCTTGCACGCACTTTGCATCTACCCTATACATTTCATGTTATGCACAGTGCACCCGTACTTTATCTGAACTCGTATTGTGCCTTATATGAAGGTTGACGCTACTACCATTACATGTTCCTTACCTAAACTTTGTTGTTGGCCATCACCTGTACCTTTCCAGTTATGTGTAGTGCCATGTCCATTGCCCGAGCGTGGTCACTACCACCACATGTTCCATAATATGGTTTTTGTTGTTGCATTCACCTAAGCTAGTACCTGGTTGACTAGACCGTTGGATTGAAGAAGCAGCTTGTTAGGCTCATGGGATTGAAGAGGCGGGTTGTCAGGCCTGTGAGAAACTCTCTCTAGGTGAGAAAAATATTGGGGAATTGAATTCCTGAAGGATCCCAACTACAGTTACAATGCTTTGAGACTTCATGTTTGGCATGTTTTTGAAGCCATGGAAGGGAAGTGGGGTAGTTGAAGGAAGGTTGAGCAGAGAAGGGGCACACTTCGTGGGGTGGGATAGGCATGTGGGGAATGAGAGGATGTAGGCCAGTAGTTTGAGTTGGCTCCTTGGACTAAATCCTTCTTGTTGTCTATATTGTCTTATCCTATCTAGGAATCCCTTTACCCGGGTGGACTTTAGTCCCAAATCGGGGGTGACCCATTGCTAATAGCTTTGAGCAACGTGGTATAAGGCTCGAAGGTTAATGGAAGGTTTGCATGCAGTTGGTGGTATTCTATAAAAATATAAGTATCAATTATGTGTTCACTTGCATTTTGTGTATTTGTACATGTCTTTATAATTAAGAGTGTTTCTTGTGTATGTTGTATGTATAGGATTATTTTTATTCTGCATGAATCTATGCATTATCAAAATGTATCTGTCTGTTTTAAATTTGTATATATACATACAATAGAAATGAAGAATTATTACGTGGCATAGCCCAACGGCCTAAAGTCGGGGATGCTATAATTTGGTTTCAAAGCCTAGTAAGAGGGTGTTATGGAGTGGCATGGCCTGACCTGAAAGGTTGGGGATGTTATAAATTGGTATCAAAGATCTGGTTTTTAACACTGAGCCTAGATGGGATGTATAAGTGGAATTTGAAGAAAAAGTTTCAAAACGAATTGTTGTTGAAATGGACAAAATTTGAGTTTCAGAGCATCCATGAGTGTCAAGAGGGCATTGAGAGAACACCTTAGTTGTGTTTGAGAGATCAGGAGGTCTAGCAGTTTGAGAAATCTAGCAGAGGAAATAAACCACAGTAATTGTGGTTTTGGGGAAAAGTTTAGATTTGGGTCATCGGATCTGTTCGGGAGAAGGCAGATCATTCACAATTGTCAGATATGGGAAAGCAGCATGGCGGTTAACCTTCAAGTCCTTTAGACTTCGTTGCTTCGAAAATTTTTAATATTTTGACAAAAGGAGGAAAAATCCTTGAAGTTTTGAAGTCTCGAAGTAGATCTACATCGTAGATCATTTGGGGAAGGTGAGTCGTTGGATCCCCAAGTGGTTTGGAAGTTTGACACTCTAGAGAAATTTGGTTGTGGTTGCATGGAGTGGATAGTTCCCCAAAGTTTTGAAGTCTGGAACCAATCTGGACCATTCATATTCAGGGACACGTGTCCGAAGATAAGCAAGTGTTCATAATTTTGGTGTTCGTCAATTCAAGGGTGGGGTGGTGTTCGGTAGTGAAATCCTCCAAAGCTTATAGTTCTGAAATCCCAGAGCCCCAAAGTCCCGAAGCTTCAAACAACACTTGTTCTGGAGTTATAAAGTATGTTGGTGTGAAATATTCGAAAGTCCCGAAGTTCTGGAGCATTAGAGGCCCAAAGCTTCATAAAACACTTGTCCAGAAGTTCGGCTTTCGGGAGATGTGTTGTGTTATGATGAGAAGTCCTTCAAAGTCCCTAATATTTGAAGTGTCGAAGTAGTAAGGGTCTAGAGAGAGAGGATTTAGGAGTTTTGAACTGTTCTATTGAAAAATCCTTCAAAGCCTAGAGTTACGAAGTCTTGAAGCACCGGATGTGATGTGGCACGATGACACCACCTAAGGTGACGTGGACCCACTTTACACCTACCATGTGTCAACATGATTCGTGTTGTTGATAAGATTTTTGTACCAATTGTGATTTGAAACATGTCACTCATTAGTGGGGACACATGTCACCACCATATTATTTACACGTAGCACCCCTGGTAAACAATACTAAGTGGACCCCAGAAGTTCGGAAGTTTGGTATTCGAGAGAAATTGTGTAGGTTGTGGTAAGAACCTCTAAAGCCCAAAGCTTCGGAGCATTAGAGTCTTGGAACTCAAGAGAAGCACGATTTGGGGGAGGGGGGTGTAACATCCCCTTATGTTACAACACAAAACGACATACAAGAAACAAAATATTAATTTGTTGTTTTGTTTTAGCATTCGGAAAATAATATCAACAATAATTAGTGACGCATTAGTAATCTAGTTCTAATTCAATCAAGCATCATCACTATGTATTGGCACATTAAAACATTCATTCTATCTACATGGTGCAAGGGTTGTTAGTCCAATAATCATTGGTAAATCTATAGCGTAAGAAAATATTGGGATCCATCATTCATTAATACATAAATTCCTATTGTGCACAAGTCTAAAATCTAAAACTCAAATTTTGACGAAGTCTAAATGCACAATAGTACGATAATCATCATTCATCCATCTAGAATAAGGGAATACAAGCATATTACTTAACAACAAGGTAATCACACATCTGACCACCTACAATATTAATAAGGTAACCCAACCCTGAACTTATTTACTGCCAACTCCATAATGGAAACCAAATATATAAGAATTACTTAAACCTAAAATCATTATGACACAACCACTCTCTTTT
>JZKD02S1778432.1:205351-227870 GCA_000966675.3 Picea glauca | reverse complement strand
GGGGGGGGATTGTAACACCCTGTTTCCCCCAGTTCGTAAATATAACTGGACTAGCCAAGGACTATGGAAAACTCATAAGTATGAATATGTGATGTAAATGGACCTTCAAGAAGAGGTCAATGAATGTGAATAACATTTTGAATTTATTGTAGGACTGCTGAGAGGGGATGTGCAGAAAAGAGACCACGATGGCAGTGGAAGGCACCTGAAAAGGTGGCGTTAACTTCCACCGAGTATTTATACAGTATTTGGACTCCACTGGCCCGGAGAACCAAAAGCGGCTCGCTGGCCCCAAATTTAATGTCTCGCAGACTGGTAGGCGGACGGCTTGATGAGGGATGGGATGGTGAACCGCCCGTCCGTAGAGCCGTCAGGCCTGATCGGCGCAAGGGTAATCGTGCCACATGCAACCTCGCAAGAGGATAAGGCATATGGTAGAAGCGATTTCGAGGGCAGATGCGATGGGAACTCTGGCATTACGCAGAGTGAGTGATAACAGAGAGGAAGGATTGCAACCTTTGCTCCTGGTCATTGGCAGACAGAGAGACGCAGTCTCAACAACATCGTGGTCTCAGCTCAGGGGTGGCTAGTGGTAAATCTGTCAGGAGTCGCTACGCCTATGGTTGGGTGGAAACGAGCACCCCTCTCAGCAGTTGCACCCATTTCTGGTGTTATTTCTGATAAGTATTTTATGTATTGCATCTTGAAATTCATATACTGATATATATATACTCACAGAACTGTGAAATGGTGAACGATTTTTGTAAGAATGTCTGTGCAGTGTTTTGATAATAATTAATGGACATATGCTCGTAATAGAGGAATCCATGCATGAATCACGTCGATAAAATGAATCTAATCATTCCTAGGTTGAACTAAGTCAGGCTTCCAGCCCATTCTCGGGAAGCTGTCTACCCTTATCTGTCTCCGGGAATGCCCCAGTATAGATCTCTTTACAAAGATTCTCTCCTTGGAAAGGTTTACCAAGAACCTGGAAAAAGGGACTTGAATGGGAAAGTCTTAATAACCCTGTACAAGAAGGAATGACCCTCTTAAGGTTCCGAGATAACAGTGTAGGGATAAATAACAAATCGACGAATAAGATATCGTCAGATGACCCATAGGCAATCATGACCGTTAGCTTGACGAAAGTATCAAGGTTGATTACATACCTTGCCCCTTTTTCCCCCTATCTTCGTGAACAGTGAGGAAATCGAGATTGTAGATCCCAAGGCCCAGGAGAACAATCGAACCATTGATCTTTCCACATCCATGAAGTAGTGGAAGAATGCACAAGGTGGGACAATCGGAGCCGTTGGATCTCATTTAGAAATCTCATCAGTAGTTGGATCGGGTTAAGATGCTCGGAGTTTAATCTCTAGAGTGTGCGCGGGAAGAATGGATCTAGGCAGTTAGATCTTGGCCCATTTATCCATCAGCCATCAGATTGGATAGGAGCTGCACGAGAGTTACCATCGGGATTCCAGCCATCGACATATCGGGATTCTCGAGGACAAGAAAATCGAGACACTTCAAGTCTCAAAACGTCGAGAGGATCTGGACCATCCGTTTGAGTTTACACGTGGTGGAGGTCGAGGTTTACTATCGGGAGTCGGGATAGCGACATTCCTGTGGAAAAGAGATCGAGGAAGTCCGAAGTAAAAACCTTGGTAAAATCTGATCCGTCCGTTTGGGAAGACATGTGTTAGAAATCCGTAGAGAGTCGGGATATTCGGCATCGGGAAATCGAAGTTCCTGAGACCGTGAGAATTGAGACACCACAAGTCTCGAAATCTCGGAGAAATCGGAACCATCCATCAGAAGAGGACACGTGGCAGCCATCGGCGCCATCGTGGAAAGTCCCGACAGGAAGTTGATGATCGGCGTTTTGGGTCATCGGGATATCGAGAATCCTAGTGACAATTTGTTTATGTATTTTAGAATCGCGAAGCTTGAAACCCTGATGAGTGGGAGCCAGCTATCAGCGTAACGGGAAGCCGGGAGTCGATGGATCGGGAATCCCGTGGGTCAATGCATTTTGACATTGAAAACCTCGTAGCCTCGACAAGGGATAAGACTGCGGTCACGGGGATAGTGGTCATGTGGGCCAGGAGCCTAGCCAGGAGAGCTAACGTGTGAAAGGTGCGTCGGGATTTGAGGGATCGCGAATCCTAAGGACGTGTGCATTTGGACATGAGAAAGTCCGAAACCCCGATGAGGAGGTATGGCTGCGGTCATATAGAGGGAAGTCATATGGACCAAAAGGATTAGCCCTAGGAGACTAGTGGAAGTTGGAGCGTGTCGGGAATCGGAGGATCGCGGATCCAAAGGGCATATGCATTTTGGCATCAGAAAGCTCAAAACCCTGACGAAAGGAGAGATAGAAGGTTGCGGTCTCATGAGCACATTTGGGTGGACCATGGCATAGCTAGGAGGGGCTAAGGCTGGGAAGAGAGCTCATCAGTGATCGGGGAATCGAGAGCATAGGAACTCTCGACATCAAAAAGGATGAAACCCCGAAAACCTTGAAATTATCATCAGGAAAGAGCATCGTTATGAGCAGAAAGCCAGGTAGGTGCATGAAAGACCCTTGGATCGGGGATTGGCAATTTGCTGCTGCAAGCTTCGGGGATTCTCATTATTGAGAAATCAACGAAAAAGTTTGATGCTAGGTAGTGGATATGTTACATTGAGTCATATCCAACAAACAAATAATAGGGACAAAACATAATGTTGTCTTGAGCTTTGCAAAGTGGCACTCCACCTTTGCATTCCAAATAAATTTTGCGTGATTGGACAACTAGTATAGAGGACGGGCGAACTGAGAAAAATGCGAGACAAATTTCCTGTAGAAATCAATATCTCCCATGAAACTCTTGATGTCATGCACATTGAAGGGCACTGACCATTGTGCCAAAACTTGTATCTGACATGGATGTGGGAAAAATCCTGTTGTGTCCAAAATGAAACCAAAATAATGAACTGATGTTTTTCCAAAATATGACTTATTTTCCTTCACCTGAAGCTTATGTGCCCATAGTTGATCAAGTACGTTGCATACATGTTGAATATGCTCTGCCGAAGACTTATTGAATACCAATATATCATCAATATAAATAACAATAAACTTACCCAAGTGTGGCCGAAAGATATCATTAATTAACCTCGTAAAGTTGGTCGATGCATTACCAACCACTCAAAAGAGCCCAAAATTTGTCTTGAAAGTGGTTTCCCATGTGGTTGTTGCATTCATGCGAACTTGATGGAAACTAACTATCAAATTCATCTTTGTGAAGAAACAAGCCCCTTATAAGTGGTCCAATAAATCCTCAATCCAGGGTAGGGGTAGTGGTTTTTAACAATAGCTTTATTAAGGGCACGATAGTCAACCACAATGTGTCATTATGATGCATCCTTTTTGGGAATAATAAAGGTTGGGGACACATAAGGTGATGATGAAGGTTAAATATGGCCTAAGCTCAAAAGTTGGCCAATTTGGCATTCTATCTCAATAGCCTCTCGGGGAGCAAGGAAATAGAATGGGAAGTTGGGAAAATAGGTGCCATGAATGATATCAATCATGTGCTCAATAGTTCGAGACGGGGGCAGACTCGTGGGTTGAGTGAAGACATCTGCAAATTCTTAGAGTAGGGGAGCCATGTTTAGAGGTGTAGGGTTGGTCAGGTTATATAGTTTAACGGGGCACACTAAGCACATAGTGATGTCTTTGTTCATACTTAATTTCTTAATGGTGACGTGTCCAGTAATAGGCTGGGTGGATTTAAGAGTAGAGTGTTAAGGTTTAAGCTATTATTAGAGTTCTTTGCATTTCACTAGATAACAATAACATAAGATAGGAACACTGAGAAATACACAATCACAAGAGACACATCATTTATCATGGGAAACCTTCATGGGGGAGAAAACCCAACAAAACTTCCTTATTATAGATAGCCAATACAATGCCAAGAGATAACTCAAACAAATATAGAAAGTCCTCTCCCAAAAATGCCCTTCTCTCTCTCTCTCTCTCTCTCTCTCTTCTCCAACTGCAGCTCTGAAACTTGCTTCTCAATGAACAAGTGAGTGTGTGTCTAAGTGAGGAACTAACCTCCTTATTTATACAAATATGGCATGTGTGGAGGTGTCTTTTCACTGGCAGGGACGACTTCTCAATCTGGGTGGTTATAACCACCTTTAATATATTCTGGGGCCGAATTCTTATTCTACCTATTACAATTATGTTTTGACCAATCCACAAAAGGGGATTTGGTCTTTTACAATAGCCAACATGATCAATCTGCAATAGGGGATTGATCTAATGAATAATACAACAATAATAATTAGAATACACTTTGCAGTTACATTATTTCAACACTCCCCCTTAACAAGAAGGGTTTTCTACAACAACATCGGGAGAGAGAGAGGACAACATCATCAACGAAATCAGGTGGGTGAGATGACAACATCATAAATATCATCTTGGAACACTGACTGGCGTATCTATAAATCATCGGAAGTTTTTCTCATCGACAACATCATCATTCTCAGTGGAATGAAATGATCATCTGCATCAATATGGATTAGTATAAAAATAATACATCATCATCACAATGCAAGGCTAGTCACATCATCATAGCACGAGGTTGGCTCATCATCATAGCACGAGGCTGGATCATCATCACAACATGAGGCTAGCACACTACACAATAATTAAGCTGGAATCACAATACTAGACTAGCTTTATGTCACAATAATTAAGCTGGAAGAACAATACTAGGTTGGCTTTACGTCACATCAATTAAGCTGGAAGCACGGTACTAGGTATATCTCAACACAATAATTAAGCTGGAAGAACAAAACTAGACTAGCTTTACGTCACAACAATTAAGTTGGAAGAATAGAAATAGACTGGCTTTACGTCACAACAATTAAGATGGAAGCACAGTACTAGGCATATCTCAACACATCAATTAAGTTGGAAGCATAGAACTAGACTGGATTTACGTCACAACAATTAAGTTGGAAGCACAATACTAGGCATATATCAACACAACAATTAAGCTGGAAGCATAGAATTAGACTGGCTTTACGTCACAACAATTAAGCTGGAAGCACAATACTAGCATGGCATATCTCAACACTACTCCCTGACGGCAACCGTTCTCCTCGGAGCACGATCGCTCTCCTTAGGACCTTCTTTCTCTCACTCGGCCTGAAGAGCGCAAATGCTCTTCTATCTCCCAATCGGAAGATCTGCACCCATAGTTCTTTCCACACGACCCTCCTTCCTTGATTTATCAGAGGATCGGAGCTTCGCGGCTCGCGAATTCACTATCTATCCTTTGGGCTCTCGAATCTCTGAGACCCGATACGCCAGTCAACACTGACTTCCCCTTCCGCTATCGGGACTTCGTTCTATCGTGTCTCGCAACTCACAACACTAAGCACTCGGGTTCCCAACCTCCGATACGTGATGCGCCAAAGTGCCGAATCCCACAGTCTCGCTCCTTCGCAACTTCGCTACTCACGAGGTCAATCAACTCCTACATCGAATTTCGACGCCCAAGACTCTGAACCTCCGAGACTCATGATCTCGCTTCCTCGCGACTTCGCCACTCGCGAGGTCAAATGATTCCTATCTCGACTTCCAAGGCCCAAGACACCGAACCTCCGATGGTTTACGACACCTGTCCTCCACTACCTTCTGTGGCCCACACTACTTACGTAGCTCTCGAAATATCACCTCTCGCTCTATCGCAACTTCGGTTGCGTAGATTTGGAATCTCACTTCACGAACTCCCGATATGTCGATCTGTGAGTAGGACTACGCTCCTCGTGATCCTGATCGATGGCTCCTACTCTCCCGAACTTCGAACCTTTACCAGCCCTGCACTGTAACCCTCCTGCAAGTCTGAGAGATCCAACGATTTACCTAAACTCGCAGATTCTCCATGGAGAATCCTGACCGTCCACTCTTCTTCTTGCGTAATCCACGGACAAGAAGTACCTCTCCACGAGACTTGTTTGCCAACCCGTGACGTTTCTTATCAACTTGCTCACACAACTTCTATCCCGGTCCTTTAACGAACTTAAAGGCCTATCTCTCCTGAACTTTTACAACTTTAGAACTCTCAGGAAGAAACTCTTGCCCGCATTCCTGGTGGCAAATCTTCAATCACGATTAGGTGATGAAGCTCTTCGATCCTGCACAATCCTGCAGCAGAAATCCTTCAACCCTTTTTCTCAGAATTGCAACTCTGAGTCTTCACTTGGCCTGCGCACTCTTTGCACGACACTGTGCCTACCTGCACTCTCGAAGAGATGAGGACAAAAGCTATCTCTAACTGAACCCTGCAGTCACGCACTCCTTGCGGACAAATTCAACTGCACTCCTTGCAGGAATCCTCTGGTTCACTTAGAGAAACAATTGAAACTCATTCACTCTTCCTCTCCCTTAGACTTCTGTTTCGAAACATGAAATCACATGCACAACATATACAAAGCAAATGCATAACTAGAAAACAAACATTCATGAGCATAACATCAACACACAGAGAATAGACACATAGCCATGGAATTGAATCAAAGCTTTCTTCTATTAATTCAATATCTGTACATGGGTGTTCTATACATAGTTCTCTGCTTGCTCTTCTTCTCTCCTGAATGCTTGATAATTCTGAAAAATGTTACAATGTACAAGTGAGGGTGTCTATATCCGGTTTCCCTCTCGAACTTCTAAAGCTATCAAATCTACAATTAAATGTTCTATCTACTTTACATTTAATCTATTAAATTCCTCATCTACCTAAGGACGAGAGCTTATCCGCTCAAGGTCCATTACAATACAAGTGTGCTTCTTTATAAATGACTTCATTAAAGAGCGACGCAACAACTTCCAAAGTATTTCAAAATGTGTACTGGCTTATCCAGCTGTCTTCCGCTCCATGCTGGCTCGCTTGATGTGTCGGCGATGCTCCTGCATCATACTCCTTGGCTTGAAAATTTTCATGGGCTCCTGTCCATGAGCTCCTGCACGGTCTGTCCATGCTTCTATATCATTGCTTCATTTTCCCAGCTGGCATCTTCCACTGGGTGATTCTTCCACTTGACCAGATACTCATAGTACTCCTTTCGCCTTGTCTTCTTACCCACGCGCTTGTCCAGTATGCACTCCATCTGTGGCTTTTCTGCAACTGGCAATTGCTTCATCCACACAATCACTGGTTCCTCAGTTCTAGTCTCTACTCCTCCAGCCCTGTATGGGTATAAGTCTACAACATTGAATATCGGAGATATTCTGATGCCATCCGACAACTCAATCTCATAAGCATTCTCCCCGAATTTCCTCAAGACCTTGCATGGTCCGATTTTCTTCATCTTCAGCTTATTATATGTTCCCCTTGGGAACCTTTCCTTCCTCAGATGTGCCAGAACCAGATCACCAAATTCAAACTGAATTTGTCTCCGATGTTGATCTGCTCTGCACTTGTATTCCTGATTTGAGTCGATCAATCACTGCTTCACCCTGCTGTGAAGTTCTTCCATCACTTCAACGAATTCTTCTATGCTCGCACTGCTAGTCACAGTTTGTTCTGACTCCTTGAGTTCAGAAACTCCCCTTGGTTGTGTCCCATACACAATCTGAAATGGAATTTTCCCTGTACTCCAATTCACTGAATCTTTGTACGTGAACTTTGCTCATGGTAATATGTTGTCCCAGCTACTGTGGTGCTCCGTCACCAAGCTTCTCAGTAAATATCCTAGACTTCTGTTGACGACCTCTGTCTGTCCATCTATCTGCGGATGATAAGCTAAACCAAATGCCAAGTTACTCCCTAGATTCTTCCATAGCGTCCTCCAAAAATGCCCTATGAATTTCGTATCCCTATCCGAGACTATGCTTCTCGGCAATCCATGAAGTCTAACAACCTCTTTGAAAAACAAGTTTGCGATGTGGGTCACATCGCTGGTCTTCTGGCATGGAATAAAATGTGCCATCTTTGAAAACCTGTCCATGACCACAAATATGGAATCAACCCCTCTCTGTGTCCTCGACAGTCCTAATACAAAATCCATGCTGATCGCCTCCCATGGCCTCTCTAGTATGGGCAATGGATGATAAAACCCTGCATTATGTTTTCTCCCTTTCGAATGCTGACAAATTCGACACCTGTCAACAAACTTCTTGACATCTGCTCGCATGCCTGGCCAAAAATATGATTCGCTCAACTTTGCGAATGTCTTGTCGTGGCCAAAATGTCCTGCTAAGCCTCCGCTGTGTTTTTCCTTTAGCAAATTCTCCCTCATGGAGCAATTTGGAATGCACAATTGATTGCCTCTGAACAACAATCCCTCCTGGATCATGTAGTCTATCATTGGGCTCCGATCTCTGAGAACTGGATTCTCAACTGATTCATATGCTTCCCCGAAGTCTGCATCTCCTGCGTACATGTCTTTCAGATTCTCAAAACCCAATGTTTTGACTCAGAACTCCTGCAGTAACAAACACTTCCTGCTCAAAGCATCAACCACTTTGTTAGCAGTTCCTGAAATATGTTTGATCACAAACGTGAAATTTTGCATGTACTCTACCCATTTTGCATGTTTCTGATTCAACTTCTCTTGTTGACTCACAAACTGCAATGCATGATTATCACTGTGCAATACAAATTCCTTTGGAATCAAGTAATGCCTCCACTTATTCAATGCCTGTATGATGGCATAAAACTCTTTATCATACGTGGAGTATTTCAGCTTTGCTTCATCCATCTTCTCACTGAAATATGCAACTGGTCTGTCCTCTTGACTTAAGACCGCTCCTACGACATATCCGCTTGCATCACATTTCACCTAAAATGTCTTCTTGAAATCTGGAAACACCAACACTGGTTGCTCTGTGATCTTCCACTTCAACAGATTGAAGCTCTTCTCAGCCTCTGTTGTCCAATGAAAAATTTTATGCCGCTTCTTCATCGTGTCCATCATTGTTGCGCTATTTCCACTAAAATTCCTAATGAACTTCAGGTAGAAACTAGCCAAACCATGGAAACTCCTCAACTCAAAAACATTTCTCGGTGATGGCCAATTCTTGATCACTTCCACCTTACTCGGATCCATCTTCAACTCATTTTACGAGATAACAAAACCCAAATAAATGAGCTCTATCTTCATAAATGAGGAATTCTTCATATTGATCAACAGCTTCTCTTGTTGTAGCTTCCTCATCACAATAGCTAAATGCTTCAAGTGCTCAACCTTAGTCTTGCTGAAAATCAATATATCATCTAGATATACGACCACAAATTTCCCGATGAATTCCCTCAGGACTTCATTCATTAGCCTCATGAATGTGCTTGGCACATTTGTCAAACCAAACGGCATGACCAACCATTCGTACAAACCTTCATTTGTCTTGAATGCTGTCTTCCATTCATCACCTTCCCTCATGCGAATCTGGTGATATCCACTATTCAAATCAATCTTTGAAAAATAATTTGCCCCACTCAGGCAATCCATCAGATCATCCATTCTCGGCAGTGGAAATCTGTACCTGATGGTAATTTTGTTTATCGCTCTGGAGTCAGTGCACATTCTCCAACCTCCGTCTTTCTTCGGACTAAGCACTGTTGGAACAACACATGGACTTAGGCTCTCTCTAACCAATCCTTTGTCCAACAAATACTGGACCTGATTCTTGACCTCCTCGTTCTCTTGAGGCATCAACCTATACGTAGCTTTATTTGACAAACTAGCTCTTGGTATGAGGTCAATGTGATGACTCACACCTCATCAGTGGCAACGAATGAGGTAATTCGTCCACGATGATGTCAGCGAACTCTTTCAGTAGGTCCTAAATCTCATCTGATAGATCATCCACTCTTGTGCTAGTCAGGACAATCCTTGGTTTCCTGACCACAAAGAATTGTGGATCTTCCTTCTTATCCATCTCTGTGAGAAGTTCCTTCCCACTCATGAGAAGTATGGTATTGCTTACTTCCGGTTTCACTTCTTTATCCTTTATCGGAAGCAGTCTGTGTGTCCTCCCATCCTTCTCTAAAGTGTATGTGTTCATCCTCCCATCATGAACCACATTTCGGTCATATTGCCATGGTCTACCCAGTAACAAATGACATACATCCATGGGAATGACATCACACAAGACCTTATCATTATATTCCCCAATTTTAAATCCAACTAAACATTGTTTAGTGACACTCACATGATGTCCCTTCTATAGCCATGAAACTTTATATGGACTCGGGTGATCAGTTGTCTCCAGCTCCAGCTTTTCCACCATCTCGGTTGAAACAAGATTGTCGGTGCTTCCACTGTCCACAATGACCTTGCATTTCCAGCCCTTGGTTTTTCATGTGGTTTTGAAAAGTCTGGTCCTCTAAGTTGTGTCCTCCACCTCCTTCTCAGGTGTCAAAAGGACTTTTTGCACTGTCAGTGACCTTCCACTTCCTGTGTCTTCATTCTCAACATCACGCCTCTGCGCTTCAACGATGTGAGCTTCTCCTTCGTCTTTCTTTTTCTCTGGACACTCAAATGACTTATGCCCATTCTTTCCACATGTAAAACAAGTGATCACTCCACCTCTGCCTCTTCCTCTACCTCTGGTACGAGGAAAAGTGTTTGCATCAGCATAACCTCCTCGCTGCTTGTTATGCTGTCCTCTTTGCTCGGTATGTGGTTCTCGCTGTGAGGTCCCACCTCTCTCAATCTTACCCTGAGGTTTCTTCCATTCCTCCTTGGGCTTCTGATATTTCTCCTGGGAAATTGCCTTGCCTCTGGGCTGACTTCTGCCTCGCCCTCGCTGTCCTTGCTTACGACTTAGCTTCTCCTCGGCTTTTAGAGCCATCTGGTAAGAATCCTCCACTGTTCGGATGGTTGCCATACTTAATTCATCCTGAATGTCATACCTCAGGCCATTCAGGTATCTAGCAACCTTCTCATCATCGCTCTCCCGATGAGCTGCTCTGATGTTCAGTCGATAGAATTCCTCAGTGTATTCTTTCACTGTCATCAGTTTCTATCTTAGGTTCTGCATCCTCCTGAATAGCTTAATTTGGTAGTCTCTTGGGATGAATTTCTCTTTCATCTTCGCAATCATTCGATCCCAACTTTTGATCTTTTGATTTCCTTTGCAGTGTCTATCTGCTTGAAGTTTGTCCCACCATAGTGCTACATGTCCTTTCAATTTGGTGACAACATGTCTGACCTTTTTATCCTCTTCGATATATTCATAATCGAAGTAGGTGTCAAGAGATCTTATCCAATCCAACAGTTCTTCTGCATCCAGACTTCCTTCGTAAGTTGGAATGTCCATTTTCGTCTTTGAACTCATCCGGGCGATAGCTTTAATCAATCGCTCGTTGGCTGCATCTTCGGCTGCAACTTCTCCTTGTGGTTCAGCCTCAACTTCATTGTCAGAATCACTTAGATCCCCTGCACCTGCTATGCGTCTCTGAGTTGTTTCCATCTCCTTGAGTCTTGCTCGAAGATCTCGTATCTGTCGCTCCATTTCTGGATTCCCTGTCGGCCTGCCTCTTCTTCTCACCTCCCTGTCTTCTGGGTCGAGTGACTGTCTTTCTCTTCTGGGTGGCATGGTGTAATCCTCCCTTCTTCTCTGCTATAGAAAATAGAGAATCAATCCCTGCTCTGATACCACTTGACGACAACCGTTCTCCCCGGAGCATGATCGCTCTCCTCAGGACCTTCTTTCTCTCACTTGGCCCAAAGAGAACAAATGCTCTTCTATCTCCCAATCAGAAGATATGCACCCATAGTTCTTTCCACACGACCCTCCTTCCTTGATTTATCGGAGGATCGATGCTTCGCGGCTCGCGAATTCACTATCTATCCTTTGGGCTCTCGAATCTCCGAGACCCAATACGCCAATCAACACTGACTTCCCCTTCCGCTATTGGGACTTCGTTCTATCATGTCTCGCAACTCACAACACTAAGCACTTGAGTTCCCAACCTCCGATACGCGATGTACTGAAGTGTCGAATCCCGCAGTCTCGCTCCCTCGCAACTTCGCTACTCGCGAGGTCAATCAACTCCTACACCAATTCTCGACGCGCGAGACTCCAAACCTCCGAGACTTGCGATCTTGCTTCCTCACAACTTCGCCACTCGTGAGGTCAAATGATTCCTATCTCGACTTCCAAGGCCCGAGACGCTGAACCTCCGATGGTTTACGACACCTGTCCTCCACTACCTTCTGTGGCCCACACTACTTACGTAGCTCTCGAAATATCGCTTCTCGCTCTATCGCAACTTCCGTTGCGTAGATTTGGAATCTCGCTTCACGAAATCCCGATATGTCGATTTGCGAGTAGGACTGCACTCCTCGTGATCCTGATCGATGACTCCTGCTCTCCCGAACTTCGAACCTTTACCAGCCCTGCACTATAACCCTCCTGCAACTCTAAGAGATCCAACAATTTACCTAAACTCATAGATTCTCCACGGAGAATCTTGACCATCCACTCTTCTTCTTGTGTAATCCACGGACAAGAAGTACCACTCCATGAGACTTGTTCGCCAACCCACGACGTTTCTTCTCAACCTGCTCACGCAACTTCTATCCCAATCCTTTAACAACTTAAAGGCCTATCTCTCCTGAGCTTTTACAACTTCAGAACTCTCAGGAAGAAACTCTTGCCCGCATTCCTTGCGGTAAATCTTCAATCACGACTAGGTGATGAAGCTCTTCGATCCCGCGCAATCCTGCAGCAGAAATCCTTCAACCCTTTTGCTCAGAATCGCAACTCTGAGTCTTCACTTGGCCTATGCACTCTTTTCATGGCATTGTGCCTACCTGCACTCTCGAAGATATGAGGACAAAAGCTATCTCTAACTGAACCCTGCAGTCACGCACTCCTTGCAGACAAATTCAACTGCACTCCTTGTAGGAATCCTCTGGTTCACTTAGAGAAACAATTGAAACTCATTCACTATTCCTCTCCCTCAGACTTCAGTTTTGAAACATGAAATCACATGCACAACATATACAAAGAAAATGCATAACCAAAAAACAAACATTCATGAGCATAACATCAACACACAGAGAATAGACACATAGCCATGGAATTGAATCAAAGCTTTCTTGTATTAATTCAATATCTGTACATGGGTGTTCTATACACAGTTCTCTGCTTTCTCTTCTGCTCTCCTGAATGCTTGATAATTCTAAATAATGTTACAATGTACAAGTGAGGGTGTCTATATCCGGTTTCCCTCTCGAACTTCTAAAGCTATCAAATCTACAATTAAATGTTCTATTTACTTTACATTTAATCTATTAAATGCCTCATCTACCTAAGGACAAGAGCTTATCCGCTCAAGGTCCATTACAATACAAGTGTACTTCTTTATAAATGACTTCATTAAAGAGCGGCGCAACAACTTCCAAAGTATTTCAAAATGTGTGATGGCTTATCCAGCTGTCTTCCGCTCCATGCTGGCTCGCTTGATATGTCAGCGATGCTCCTGCATCACTCCCCCTTTCGAGGGAGGTCCTTTCAGACTATACCAAGATTATCTCGAAAGTGCTCAAACTTTACATGAGATAGAGGCTTGGTCAACACATCAACAACCTCTTCATCCGTGCTAACATATTGGAGCTTTATGGCTCCTCTCTGCACCATGTCATGAATGTAATGATATCGGATCTCTATGTGCTTTGACTTGTCATGAAATACAAGATTCTATGTCATATTTGTGCAACTCTGGTTGCCACATAGGATCATGGTTGCTTCCATGTCTAGGACGAATAGACTGGTCAACAACTTTCAAAGCCATATAACTTCACAGCTGGCAGAACATGTAACAATGTATTCTACTTTCGTTGTACTGAGAGCAATGTTGGATTGATTTCTGCTCTTCCATGAGATCATGGTTGATCCCAAACTGAAACAACAACCTGAAGTGCTCTTCCCATCAAAGACACTTCTAGCCCAATCTGAATTAGTGTACCCACTCAGTGTGAAATCATGATCTCCATCATAGATGAAACCATAATATAATGTACCCTTAAGGTACCTCATCACATGTTTTGCAGCAACTAGGTGAACATGTTTGGGTTCTACCAGAAACTGACTCAAGGTGTTCACGAAAAAACATATATCTGGTCTAGTGTTCATCAAGTACATCTACAATCCAATGATCTGTCTATACAACGTGGCATCAATCAATTTTGACGAAGTGTTGACCAGTAGCTTCAACTTCTCTTCCATGGGTGTATTCATGGACTTGCACTCCAACATGTCGAATCTCTTCAAGATTTTGACTACATACTTCCCTTGGTTAAGGAATATTCTCTCTAGACTCTGCCATACCTCAAGACCTAAGAAATAATGCATTAGGTCATGGTATTTCATCTCAAATTTTGAAGTGAGCTTCTTATTACATTCGGTGATGAGATTTTATTCTCTAGTTAAGAATAAGTCATCCACATACAACAACAATATCATCGGCTCATCGTTCATAACCTTGAAGTAGAGGTTAGAATCATCTTTACTCTTGGTAAATCCCAAGCTCGTTAGAAAACTGTCTATCCTACCATACCAAGCTCTAGGAGATTGCTTCAATCTGTACAGAGCCTTATTCAACTTGCAAACATGAGTCTTCATGTCTTCAACTTCAAATCCTTGAGGTTGCTCTATATACACTTCTTTTTCAATGACACATTTTAGGAATGTTGTCTTTACGTCCATCTGGTGCAACTTCCACTTTATCTTAGTTGCAAGGGCTATGATGGTTTTGATCGAAGTGTATCTGGAGAAAAGAGCAAATGTATCTTCATAGTCAATGCCTTCCTTTTGAGAAAAGCCACAAGCGACAAATCTTGATTTATACTTCTCAATACTTCCATCAACAACATGTTTTATTTTGAAGAGCCATTTGGAAGATACCACATCCTTTCTCTTTGTTATGGGAATTATTTCCCATACATCATTCTTTATTATGGATTGGTATTCTTCTGTCATGGTATCTGCCCATTCTTTCTTCTGAATGGCTTCTTCAAAGTAGGTAGGCTCCATTTCTAGGAGATCACACATTAAAGCCATATAGCTAAAGAATGGCTTAGGTCTCTTCACCTGTCTCGTGGTTCCTTCAGGAACACCATACTTCTCTCCATCTTGAATAAGCTCCCTAGCCCAAGCAAGATTTCTCTTATGGGAGATCGTCATCTGAGGAGGTTCTTGAAATTGTACTATGTCATGATCTTCTGGAATTTCCTCATTAGGGGAAGCTATGACTTCCCTCACTAGTTCTGCAACTATGGGAACCTCCCTCACTGATAATGTAACTCTGGGAGCTACAGGTTCCTCTTCATATACTTCTTCAAGCTGGCATCTTCTCAATTTCTTGAGCACTGCATCTTCATGAAAGGTCACATCCCTATTGATCTCAATGTGATGGTGACCTGGTATATAAATTCCAAAGGCTTTGGAGACCTCACAGTATCCCACAAATATTCCCTTCTTTCTTGAGGGTTCCAGCTTGTTTCTCTTCTCTTTCGGAATATGTATAAATACTGGCAGCCAAATATTTTGAGATGGCTTACCTCTAGCTTCTTTCCGGTGAACATCTCTTCTGAGGTCTTGAACCCAAGTGCACTATGAGACAATCAGTTTTGTACATATACGACTGTCATTGCTGCTTCTTCCCATAAGCACATTGAAAGATCTTGATCATGGATCATGGTCTTCACTGCTTCCATTATTGTTTTGTTCTTTCTTTCTACCACACCATTTTGTTGAGGATTGTAGGGAGTGGTGAGCTCCCTCTTGATCCCGACATATTTGCAGAAGTTCACAAACTCTTTTGAGGTGTATTCTCCTCCATTATTTGACTTGAGTATCTTGATCTCTCTTTCAAAAAGATTCTCTATCAAGGATTTGAATTCCTTGAATTTATTGAATGCTTCATCTTTTGATTTCAAAAAGTACACCTAGGTCTTACTAGAATAATCATCAATAAAAGATACATAGTATACATACCCACTGATGGAGGATGATGGCATTGGGCCACATACATATGAAAGAATGAGTTCTAGGACTCATTCTTCTTTGTTGTCTCTCTTCGGAAAAGGGCTCTTGATGTTCTTCCCTTGTTGTAACACCTTATTTCCCCCAGTTTGTCAAAATAACTGGACTGGCCAAGAACTGTGGAAAACTCAGAAATGTGAATATGTGATGTGAATGGACCTTGTAGAAAAGGTCGATCAATGTGAATAATATTATGAATTTATATTGCAGGACTGCTGAGAGGGGATATGCTAAAAAGAGACCATGATGGCTACAGAAAGGTGGTGGAAGGCACTTGGAAAGGTGGCCTTAACTTCCACCGAAAATCAATACCGTATTTGGACTCCACTAGCCCGGAGAACCAAAAGCGGCTCGTTGGCCCCGAATTAAATGTCTCACAGGCTGGTAGGTAGATGGCTCCTTAGGAATTAATGAGGGATGGGGAGGTGAATTGCCCATCCATAGAGCCATCAATCCTGACCAGCGCAAGGGAAATCACACCATACACAACCTCGCAAGAGGATAAGGCATGGGGGAGAAGCGTTTGGGGGCACACGCGAGGGGAGAAAGAGAACTCTGGCGATATGCAGAGTGAGTGATAGCAGAGAGGAAGGAGAGTAACCTTCGCTCCTGGTCACTGGTAAACAGAGACGCAGTCTCATAGCATCATGGTCTCAACTCAGGGGTGGCTAGTGGTAAATCCGTTGGGAGTCACTGAGCCTACAGTTGGGTGGAAACGAGCACCCCTCTCAGCAATTGCATAACCCCTGGTGTTACTTTCTGATAAGTTTTTTGCCTTTGGCATCTTGAAATATATGTATGTTTACATTTATGATCATAAGCTGTGAAATTGTGAATGACTTCATTATAAGAATGTCTATATGGTGTCTTGATCAGTATTGGTATTTGTATGCTTATATGGAAATACTACGTATGGCTTATGTTCTCATAAATCGTTATTTATTTGCATACTGATCTAATTCAGACTTCACACCTGGTTCTCGGGAGAGAGATGCCCTTATTTGCCTCAGATAGTACCCTGGGTAAACCTCCCCATAGAGATACCCTTCTTGAAAATCCCATCAAGAACCTGGAAAGAGGACGTGAAGGTGCAAGGCCTTAAGAAATCCTTGATAAGTATCAAATCGATGGACGAGATCCCATCAGGAAATCGGTGGTCACCCATGACCGTTAGATTGGTAGGAGAAATTAGAGGGTTAAATGCCTTAGCACTTTGTCTTTTTGTGTCTTCGTGGGTAGTGAAGAGATCCGAAAGGTCCATGAGAACATGTTGGCAGCCAATTCACATTTTTATACTATCCTTATAAGCTGCCTACACCAGTGTTTCGCAACCCTTAATTTGCATCACAATCTTTTAATAAAATGACATTATTATTCCGCGCATGTTCACACCTGTCTTTGTTCTTGTTTTCACGACTGCAAGCGTGAAAACTTTGATTTCGAAGTCATATTAAAAAACATCGCTGGATTGTTATGATCACTCTTTTCTCTATGCTCATTGTGTTTCCAATTTTCTTATCGTTACACAATTGGCAAGGATCCAAGATTCTTTACTCATTTGGAATTTTTGTTGTTAATATGATTTCCATTTTTATGAGATTGTGATGATTTGTTAAGGAGTGTGATCCAATCATTGATTTATTGGTGGCTTGATGTTTGATCGAGTTTGTGATGCATTGGTGGTTTGATTTCTATAGTCTTTGATCGATTCCCTTGACACATCGTTTTCATGAAAATACATTGGTGTTGTGGTTAGACCCTTGCTATAAATCATTTCGTACAACACATGATCGAACCCTTGATGTTGATTTCAAATTATTTCTTTGGTTTTAAACTATGCTAAAACTATGACTATTTCTCGCGCAATTGTTTGGTCCACTTACCATAGATTTCATTGGTTGATTAAATGGCATGGTTTTTAACATATGCAACAGTAATATTTGAATGGTTATATGCATTGTCGGTTGTACTATGGGAAATGATTGTTTTTCATGGACTGAAATAGCTCCACCACCTTTGCACATTCTGTCATTAATTCTTTCCCCCTATCCCGGGTCACCCCTGGTGTTTTCGAGTAAGCCTATGATTGTTCTGCCCCTGCGTATACTTTGTTCGAACCCTAGCCCCTTCACCTCACTCACCGTGTGTTCCTGTCTATGGCACCGGTGGTGCGCATAGAGCCAAATGGTAACCAAGCTCTGTTGTTATTCGATAATGCACGTAAGGATTTAGAAAACAGTGGTTGGATGGTGTTTATATAGAGGTTCGAGGGTTTCAACCATTCAGTTGCCCAACAATTCGCCCTCAACTTTGACGGGTGTAGGGATAAAATCGGTGACATATAGATCGAGTTGAATGAGAAATTCACAAGCTCTGCTATAGGACTAGCAGCTACAGGTGAAAGGCGGTTTAAAAACTCCAAAGTCGACGAGGTGTCATGGCCTTTGCTAGTTCGTATCACGAAGGGTTGTGTCCTGTGATAAAGGTATGCCTATTTCGAACCTCAAACCTCGGTGGCATGATCTTTTGGTAATTGTGAAATAGTTTGTGACCTGTGAAGGTCGGTATGGCTTGGTGTTTTTGTATCACCTCCGGTTATTGATGAATTTCATGGGATATTCTTTGAACATGCCACATTACTTCTTGCGTAGTCTTTACAAGATGTCTAAGAGATTCAAACATGAGAAGGCTGATAGCAGCTTGTTTCATCATGAATTTATTAGACTCATTATCGTCCACCATTTGAGCCTTCATGGTGATAATTGACAAGCCTTTATATCTAGGAATGGCTTTGCTAATTCGGAGTTTGTTCAAATCGACAAGGCTGTGGTCAGTGAGACTTTGGTTGGACCAGCCATGCCATTTCATATCCTTTTGCCCCCTGTTAAACCCTCGGATTGCCCTAATTTAGACCTACCCGATGCCATGGCTAACCCATTTTCTAAGGATGATATTAAGTCCATTAAAAATCCCATGAGGAAGAAAGGTAAGGATGACAATGCTGTCAACAACAAAGGGAAGAAAAATGCTCGATTGATATCAAGACTTGCCCGGAATAAACCTAAGACAAATGTCGAACAAAAGCCCATAGTTCTGAGTGAGGACTCAGACTCTAATATCGAGCGTTTCCTAGCTGAAGAGTACCCCTATTCCCATGGCCTATGCTCCAAGCAACTCTATGACTATGTCTCTAATTTACTCACGTGCCTAAAAAACGAACCAAATTACCCGGGAATCAAGTTGCACAAGGAAACCCCTGGTAATCTAAAAAAACCCTCGCCTGTGATACCAGAGCCCGAGCAAACATCATGCATCCAATGTAATGCTTGGCTAGAGCGTTATTATGCCGACATCCCCCTGTTGCAATCAAAGATCAAATCATTAGAGGAACAGGTGACAGTGCTGGCAAAGGAGAACGATAGGCTACGGAATAACGACAAGAAACAAAAAACCACTGGTTCAATTGTCTTTAGGAACGTCGAGGCTACAACAGCCTTCGTCAATTCCAAACTATCATGACCGAGTTGTTTTCTGATTGTCCAGATATGAATTTCAATATGAATTTTGCTTTGTAAGTTTGCTTGAATTAATATAACGGATTCGGTTTTGCTTTCAAATTAGCTCTATTCGTTTTAAATACATTCGAAATAATTCTGTTATAGTTTGATCATCAAAAATGATTTTGATGTGCATCTTGTACAGTAGATTCATTTTACTGAACTCAAATGTAGTTATGATTTGGTTATGCGATTTTGTTGTGCCTAGTTTAGTATAAGCCATTGATTTGTTTTTTATCATGTTTGGCTTGTTTTTGAAACAATTCTGTTTGTCTGATTTAGGATAATCGATTTGGTTTGATTTCAATTAGTTTTGTTTGTTCCTAATAAACTCAAAACAACCCTGTTGACTTCGATTTACTAGGAACGACTCTGTTTTGCATTGAATCAATATTCTCGTTTGGATTTGGATTACATTTGACCTATGCAAAAGATCTATTTGCTAAAATCATGGAGCTGTGTTGGTTGATACGATTTTACATAACTATTGTGTCGGTCCCAAGCTGTTTCGATTCGTTCCTTTTTTATTTAATTTGAAACAATGCTACGTGCCACGATTAACATGATTGTTTGTATATGTTTAATATAGTTCCATTAATTTGAAAAACGATCCTGTTGATTTCGTTTGGATTCGACAATGATTTTGTTTATGGTTGAAGCGACATAAACTATTACTTGCATGATTTGTTTAGCTGGTTACAGTTTGTGTCGATTGGAATTGGTCATGAAAATCATTTCATTACTATCGAATTATCTAATGCGATTCTGTTTACTCCAAATTGGTGATAACAAATTGAACATAATGCATGTTTCTCTGTTACCATTCGGTTGACCACGATTTAGTTTGTTTCAATTTGCATAGTAGTTTTGATTTGAATGATTCGTTTGGTTTCTAATTAGCCATTAGATATTTGTTTAATAATTTGAATATAATTCTTTAAGATTTGAATTGGTTTTGAAACGATTTTGTGTTCAATTTAGACCAGCTACAAAATCGCAAGATTCTGTAGCTAGTCTTAAAAATTAGATTTTTGACAATTTTATCAATAAAATATCCTTTTAACTTGTCTATTTTGGTTCTCTTTCAGGTACATATGAATTGCAATAATCAATTGGGCATGCTGTGGTAGTTTAGGAGATATTTGTGTGATGTATTTTTTATTTTAAGTTGTTAGCTTGAGTCAGAAATAGAGACTTGGGATATTATCCCAGATTTTTTGTAAACTGTTTTGATAATTCCCACAAGGATGTTTTACCCTGTGGGAAGTCTTTAAATACTTGTTATTTTTTGTAAAAAATCAATCATCGTCACTGTGGGAGAACCAGACTATGGATTTATGATTCAGATTGAGATGAAAGTTGATGTCTTGTAACATCTTTCGCTTTCAATTTATCAAACTTTTGTTTCAAGTTTTCTGCATATCAGTTTGCAATTTATTATCGACTACTTTAGCTATCGTAATTCATTGCAGGTTGATGTGACTTGGTTTATATGTTGTCCATATCTAACCTCTCTTATTTAAAAATACAACAATTATTCTGCTTCAGTTAATGAATTACAGGTTTACCTTTTTCGTTGAATGAATCATTTCATACAGATCTTTGCACACAAATTTATCTAACTGCGATGATTTGTAAATCATAAGATTGTTGTAATTTTTTGTCTTGTTTGTCCTGTAATTATATTTGAAGAGCACAACAGCTTCCCGTTTACGAGAAACTCGTGGAGAATCTGGTGCGGGTTTCCTCCCACCGAATAGCTGAATCAATTAATGCATACAGGACAAGCCTGAAGCGTTACTTCATGTCAGTTTGTTATCGTCATTTGGTAGTTAATTCGTTAGTGTAATATAAGTAGTTTAGATAGATATATTTATAGTTTAGATTCTTAGTTAGGATTATTATTTTAGTTGTTTAGCTTAGATAGTTTTTTTTAGTTTATTTCTTTCTCATAAAATTATAAAAATAAAAAAATAATAGCTTCGTTGTCTTAAGACAGATTACAAATGACTTTTGTAGGTTTTCATTTAAATCCGTAATCTGTAAATATTGTATACTTGTAATTGGATCTGATTCTGTTGGTAATTGAACATTTAATTTTATAGAATTATAGTTGTATAATTTAGTTAATAGATTGTATATATGTATTTTAGGTTTGTTATTTAGTTTTCTTTAATTACTGTTTTCATTTAGATTAGTTCCTTAGTATAGTTTTCTTTTGTTTTCCTAGGACTTAGATCAGCTAACGGAGCCGCTAAACCCGTCAGAGTGGGTTATCCCAAATGGCTTGGGTTATTTAGACAACCCCGGACCGGATCCACTCTTCCAGTTGACGGATGATCAATTTCGCCTGTCAACAAATGGCGCTAGAAGGAGGTTCGACTGACAAGTTGGCCTTGTAGGAGCCTTTATTTTAAATGTATTCAATTTCCCCCATCGCTCCCCAAATCACTGTGTCGGAACATGCTTTCAACTTCTCATTACCCAATGTTCCCAATGAGACAGTTTCTCGCTTGTCCAAAATCACCTTTGATGGTGAAGGCAATTTATCTGCTAAAGACCACCTTAACAAGTTTTGGTGCAAATGCATCAAACATGACATCTCAGATTTAGGAGTTTTATGTAGACTTTTCGCTTTTACTTTTAGAGGTCAGATCAAACATTGGCTTGAATCCTTTCCAGCATTTCACATTTTTTATTGGTTTCAATTTGTAGATGAGTTTCTAGATGCTTTTGAAATTTATGATTTTGATCAATTATGTGAAGAATTTCATACTTCGTTAATCAACGATGATTCATCTTCAGAAGACTTTTTGACAAGAGTCTATCATATCCTCTGTAAATTTAATCTCGATGACATGTCATTGGCATTAAATCTCTTCTATGATGCTTCCAT
>JZKD02S1778432.1:178392-188985 GCA_000966675.3 Picea glauca | reverse complement strand
GGGGATTTGGTCTTTTACAATAGCCGACATGATCAATCCGCAATAGGGGATTGATCTAATGAATAATACAACAATAATAATTAGAATACACTTTGTAGTTACATTATTTCAACATAAAGGACATAAGCACATAGGTGTGCCCCTCATGTTGCGGGTGGTATGGATGAGTTTGATCATGGTACACAACGTGTTGGGCCTGTTGGTAGGGAAGTCCATGTAACAAATTGACACAATCTAAGGGGGAGACATTGCACACCACAGTATCCCACAAGGGCCAATAACAAAGGTCACTACACAACACTGGGAGACACTAAGATGAGGGCCTCCCTATTGTATGAAACCGAGCTGATATGGGGTCGAGTGCAGAGTGGTGTGTAATTGAATGTTTTGGACCAAATCCTGGGAAACACAGTTCTTTTGCTTCTGTTTTCTAGGATTAGAGTATCGAACTCATGCTTAATCTGACAATTATGTGTAAATAAGGGTACATTAGAGGTGCCAGGTTCATTAGAGGTCATCAGGATGAGAGAGAGGTCAACTTTAGTAGGTTTTTTTAGAGATATGACTTCATGATGGTCAGGGGAATCTAGCTGAGCGACCTATGCAAATAAATTATTGTTGGTGTGAAGGTCTTTAAGTGCCCAAAATTTAACAAATGAATGCAATTTGGTCTTGTGAAAGGTACACTAGGGTGAATTTCTAGGTGTGGATGTTGAAGTAGGGGAAAAAATATAATGAGAAGGACCAATAATAGAAATACTAGAGCAGGTTTGAGGAGAGCAGATTCGAGGACCCACTTTACACTCCACGACCAAGGCCTAGAGAAAATCCTTGTCCAAGGAATGACTCTCAAACAAATCAACTTCATTATGAAAAAGCATTATCAAACCATAATTAAATTTGACAATTAGTACCACTTTTAGATCAGAAATGTGCAACTAAATGCACAACTTGCAGAAGACATCAATGTAGCTCTATATTGACTGATTGGAGAGTTGTCAAAGTTGCAACCATTTAGCAAGTATGCTCTAGCGATATCCGAGGGATAGAAATGGTCTCGTAATGCCTGACAAAGGCCTTCCTAAGAAGTTGTTGACGTGGTAGAGTTCACCCAACAATAGTAAGGGGTACTCCCTGGTACACAGTCCCAACTAGACTATACAATGTTTGGTTTAAGAGACCCATCCATAATTGGCCCAACTACCATCGTTATTTTTGGGGTTTTAATAGTTGCATTCTAGTCTATCGATGAGCATGGATGATTAATGGATATGGAATGCAAATATGTAGATGAAGACTATGTATTGAAAAAAAAACTGATCTATTGCTAATATATCCTACCCTATCCTAGCTAGGAGCATACTAAAGTAACCGGGTGAGTTGTAAATGAAAGAAAAATTTGCATAAGACCCCCACACAGGCAGCTAAAATGGAAGTGCAGAGTCAGAAACAAGTGCATACATACATATAACCAGAACAATCTAAATTATATTTCTGCACACATTAACAACTCAACAATCCTAGGACTTAAAGATATGTGAAATAATAATCAAAACTGTAGAATAACATAGAGTGCATAAGACCAGTCCATAGGAAAACAAGCATTCTTATAGTCCATCTGAACAACATAAATCCCACTTGAAATAGCTCAAAGCAAATACAACTTCACACATAAATTCTTCTTTCTTTTAGAAAACTGGCCCCGAGGGCTTCTCAATATTCATTAACAGAGTATATGTTCTTGAATTAGTTCTTGGGTCTATACAATGTTTGAAGAGCCTTTACAAAATGGGCATCTTCTCTCTTTTATACAATAATTTTTAACTCATGAGTGGCTCTTTGTATTATTCTTAAATAAGTTGTTACAAAAACCATTTGATTTCCTTTTTCGTAGTGACAAGTGTACAATAAAGACAAAATTGAAGTTGGTTGAGAAAAAAACAAAATAAGAGGTAGGTAATAGCAATTTGTTTTATTGTTATTTTGTCTTTATTCAGGAACCTTTGCCCTTGAGGTATGTTGTCCACACTTCTAGTTGATCATACAAGGATATGATCCTACGGTAAGTTAGTTCTTCCAGTGTTGCATTGTTTATGAAGGAGCATCCTACTCCAAAAACCATTGTATTTGACCTAGGGGGTCTTATGTTTGCTAAGGAATTGGTTTCTTAATGGGAAATTATGTATGTTTGAGTGGTTTGAGTGAGGAATATGTGTGTGAAGTTTTATTGTAAATGTTCTCAAATATGTGAGAATATGAGAGATTTTAGGCTTGTGGAGATCTCATGAGGATATTAGGGATTAGGAGATCCTAGAATAGGGATTTAGTTGAGTGAAAAGTGGATCATAGAGGATCCTTAGGAATCTCTTGAGGATTTGTTGGATCTGAACCAAAAACAGTTCAGAATCCATTTCGTATATTATTGTAAGCCTTAGAGGAAAAGGGTGTGGCCAACAGAATTGAGAGATAGGCTAGACTGAGAGAGGAAGGGAGTTTGGTCAATAAAAGACCAGAAGGCCTGCGAGCCTATGTAATTGTATGTAAACCTATGTATATGAATGAAAGGAAAATACTATGTTTGAGTATCACAAAAAATCCTTTGTATTCAGATTTGTTTATCTGTGTATTGAATACCTCTGTGAGGAAGGAGTGTATGTCTGTGCATATAAGCTGAGACTGTGTAATTGCAGGTGTAAGGGTTTGTGTTGCAGGCGAGAAGGTGATGCAGGAGCATCACCAACAAAGCACACATGGACAACACATCGAGCGTAACACATAGCACGCCTTTTGATTTGTTTTAAATTTTGAACTGTTGGAGTATCATGAGGAAATATTTTTGATTGGATTGCAAGTTAAAGAAAGATTTAATGAACAAAGACTGGATGATTGTGTGAGATAAGAGGAGATCAAATTTCCTTAAATGAAACTGACTGCAATGCATATCTGGAGCATCCTCCCCTATCTGCATATCTCAAAAAAATCATTGCAACAAAGGCTTAGTAGTTTCATGCTTTTAATTTGATAGGATAGGTAGTTGGAGGAAACCCTAAGAGTCTGCTTGTATAAATAGATTCTTATGTGCCTGAATGAGGTGGATGAACCTGATGTTGTTGAACATAATGTTGTTGAATAGTTGATAGTTGCATATTAGTATTTCCAGAGTTAGTTGTTATTTGCTTGTATCAGTTGTAGCCATTTACATTCGAATGAATATAACAGAGGGATATTGATCCAAATGCATGGAAGTGTTGTTGTGTAATTATTATCTGTTATTATGAGTTTTCATGAATGCATGAGTTATACTATGAATGAATGAATCCGTGAAGGGTTGAATAAGTTTCAATTGTTTCTCTTCCTTAAGCTTATGCAATGAGTGCATACTGTACGAAATGAGTGCATTTAACAGAGTCTTTTGACTCAAATCTTAGAAGAGATAGAGTGAAACTTTCATATGCATAGTGGGCATATCGTACATAAGGAGTGCATCGACAAAGTCTTTGACTCAAAAATCTTAGGAGGAATAGCTTGATTTTTCTTGTGAAAGAGCACGAAGATCTATTGCAAGGCGTGCACAGATCTGAATTTTGACTAAGTGTCGAAGTAGCCCTTTAAGGAGTCAAAGGGTTCGAGAAACAAAGCTCAGGAGAGACAACGGGAAAGAATATTCAAAGGGGAGAAGCTCTGAAGGTTTAACGAGTTATCGGCCAATATCCCTTCAGGAGGAAGCAGAGTCATTCCAGACCGTCAGATATGGAATATTTGTGAGGCGGTTAGCCGTGAGTTCCTTTGGAAATTTGCAAAGTAATAGAGTTTGTCTGAGACATCGATATGAGGGAGGACACGTGGCGAAAATCCGTGGACTCCAGGAGAAAAAGAGGGTGGAGTGGCCAAAAAATCCTGAAGCCCTATTGACTGAAGTGATTTGTAGCCATCGATCTGTGGGAGACACGCGTCAGCAGATCATGTACTTCGAAAGTGAGGAGAAAGTAATGCGAAGCATAGGGTCACCTGAATTGGATCCCCATTGTTGAACAAGAAGGACGCTTGGTGCACGATCCTTGACTTCAGAAGAAGGTACTTCAAGATAAAAAGTTGTGTGAGAGTCTAGGACTCTTGAATGTCAAAGTCTTGAAGTAAACTAGGATTGTTGATTTAGATAGATGTGTGGTGTCAGATCTAGAACTCTGGGTACATAGTACATTGGGGAAAAGTGGAGGTTAGAAAATTCGGAACTCCCAGAGTGCAAAGTCCTGAAGTAGATATCAATCGTTGGTTGTGAAGGGGGATGTGGACTGTAGATATGGTCTTGGTTAGAATCATGAATTTGCGAAGTGCCCAAGAGGTTAAGCCCTGAGTCACAACTTGAGGTCACATGCAAAGAGGGGCTAGTGGAAGGATCTAGTGCCTGAATTTCAAGTTTATAAAAGTGCTAAAGAGGGGGGGGGGGCGCGGGTTTCATAAGACTTACACCTAAAGACAAAAAAGGGGCCTATGTAATTTGTTCTAGGGGCTACTGAAGGCCCAAAAGAGATAATTCAACTTAGGAGATTAAGATCCTTGATCGGGAGGTTGCAGAACCCTTAGGAGGGAAGGGGGGTCTACATCAAGTGGTATTAGAGCCTGGTTTTGCTTTTAGGTAGAATTAAAAGAGCTCAAAGTTGTACTCTGTGTGTGAGAAACAATCAACACAATGCCACCAAAGAGACACATGGAGCCACCTGTAACCAATTGCGTTGTAGAAAGATAAATGAGAGAGATTCGTTCCAAGTTGGAGGCAATGGAGGTAGCGCATAGGAGAGTGCCTGATGTTGGAGACATCAGTGATGTTGAAAGTGAAGAGATAGAGGTCGAAGAAGAAGCTGCAGGGGAAGATGCAGTCGAAGAATGCTTCTTGAAAGTTGTTGCAAAGTTGGGAGCTAGAGAAAAGATAGACATCCCAATGTATGAAGCCAATTTGGATGCCGAAGAGTTGTTGGACTGGATAAGGTCCATGGACAAGTACTTTGATTATGAAGATGTTGATGAGGAGAAGAAAGTGAGACATGTTGTCACCATGCTAAAATGACATGAAACACTATGGTGGGATGAACTGCAAGATGATAGGAGAAGCAAAAGAAATAAAAATAAAAATAATTGGGACATAATGGTAGTCAAAATGAAGGCTAAATTCATACCCAAGGATTATCAGATAAATTTGTTCAGGAGGTTGTAGAACCTGAGACAAAAGGGCATGGTAGTGAAAGAGTACACATAAGAGTTCTACAAGTTGAATATTAGGGTTGGACAAAGAGAGAAAGATGAAGAAAAAGTTTCCAAATATATAAATGGCCTGAGATATGAAATCCAGAATGATATCAACCTGATGACAGTGGAGGATTCTTATCAGATTACACTGAAGGCAGAGAAGAAGTTGGCTAGAAAATAGAGTCAATGAAGCAGGGTCAGAAGCCCAAACAAAGGTAAGGGAGTAGCCCATGACAAGGAACATAAAACAAAGAATGAGACCGAGAAACCACATAGTCACTAAGAAAGAGGAGGAATTTCCTGAGGGAGACAAAATGGTGGAAGAAATTCTTCTAGAGAAAGAGGAAGAAGTAGAGGAAGAAAGGTAAGGTGTTATGCCCATGGAAAGAAATGACACATGTCTTGGGAATGTCCTGAGAGAAAGAAAGAATGAGGAGGTGAAGCTCACATTTCAGAAGCACAGAAAAATAATTTTGAAGCAGAAGGTATAGAGGATGGACAATCCTTGATGTTGAAGAAGGTTCTCTTAAAACCAGAGCCATAAATTGAAAAGCCAATGCAGAGGAACAGTTTGTTCAGGACAACTTGCAAGACTAAAGACAGAGTATGAAAGGTGGTAATTAACAGTGGAAGCACTAATAACTTAGTATTCACAAAGATGGTGGAGAAATTGGAGTTGGAGACAACTGCACACCCAAATCCATATAAGGTCTCATGGTTGCGAAAAGGACACCAAGTAATGGTAACTAAACAATGTCTTGTTGAATTTAAAATAGGTGGATATAGAGATGAGATTTTGTGTGATGTAATTCCCATGGATGTATGTCATGTTTTGTTGGGAGGACCATGGAAGTTTGACAGAAATGTCATTCATGATGGGATAAGGAATACTTACACTTTAGAAAATAATGGTAGAACACACATATTGATGCCAATAGAAGAGAATAAATTAAAGGAAGAAGCCAACACAAGAATAATTCTCATGAGTGGCAAGGAACTCCTGAGTGAGGTCAAGAAGGAACAAAAGATGCAATTTGTTTTGGTGAGGAAACCTAGATTTGTCCTTACAAGTACTTCTATGGATGATTTTCCTAAAGAAGTTTAGGAGTTGTTGCAGAATTTTGCTGACATAGTAGTGGATGAGTTTCCTAACTCATTGTCACCCATCAGAAGTATCAACCATCATATTGATTTGATACCAAGAGCAAGTCTGCCAAACAAAGCAGCATACAAATTGACACCTAAAGAGAATGAGGAGGTAAAGAAACAAGTCCAAGAATTATTATACAAGGGTTTGGTCAGAGAAAGATTGAGTCCATGCGTAGTACCGACTATGTTGAGTCCAAAGAAGGATGGAGGATGGAGGATGTGTACAGACTCAAGATCCATAAACAAGATCACCATTAGGTACATATTTCCTTTGCCAAGAATGGATGACATTAATGGATTGCTTACGTGGAACAATTTTTTTTTCAAAGATAGATTTGAAAAGTGGATATCACCAGATAAGGATGAGAGAAGGTTATGAGTGAAAAACAACGTTTAAGACAAATGAAGGGTTGTATGAGTGGATTTTTATGTCGCTTGTTTTAACAAATGCCCCAAGTACTTTTATGAGATTGATGAATGAAGTATTGAAAGATTTCATTGGTAAGTTTGTGATTGTATATCTAGATGATATATTGGTCTTTAGAAAGACTAAAGAGGAGCATTTGAGACATTTGAAATTAGTGATGAGGAGACTGCAACAGGAGAAGTTGTTGTTTAATCTGAAGAAGTCCTCTTTCATGAAATATATTTGGGTTTTGTGATCTCTTCAAATGAATTGAAGATGGATCCAAAGAAGGTGAAAGAAATCAAAGAATGGAAATCACCAAGGAGTAGATTTGAGGTGAGAAGCTTCCATGGATTAGCGAGTTTCTATAGGAAGTATATTAGAAATTTTAGTGGAATTTGTGCAAAAATGATGGAAAAGGTGAACAAAAGACACAAGTCTTTCAAATGGACAGAAGAGGCCAAGAGGATCTTCAAAAGATTGAAGGAGAAGATAACAGAACAACCAATTCTAGTCTTACCAAATTTTGAGAAAACATTTCAAGTGAGATGTGATGCAAGTGGAGTTGCAATTGGAGCAGTCTTGAGCCAAGATAATAGGCATGTTGCATATTTTAGTGAAAAGTTGAATGAGACTAAGAAAAATTGATCCACATACGATAAAGAATTTTATGCCATAATTAAAGATTTGAAGAAGTGGAGACACTATCTTGTTCCAAAGGAATTTGTCTTGTATAGCGACAATCAAGCTTTACAATTCATAACCATACATGAGAAGTTAAACTAGAGACATGATAAGTGGATAGAATTTATGCAAAATTTCACTTTTGTCATTAAACATATTTCCGGTAATTCTAACAAAGTTGTTGATGCATTGAGCATGAGATGTCTAATTCAGCAGGAATTTCAAGTGAAGACCTTGGGGTATGAACACCTTAAGGACATTTATTGTGATGATCCAAATTTTAAAGAAGCATATGAATCATGTGCAAATCTTGTGCTTAGAGACAAAATCCAATGGACATAGTATATGATTCAAGATGGATTGTTTTTTAAATGTTGTCGATTGTGCATACCGAGGTTCTCAATGAGAGAAAATATACTGAAGGAAAAACACATTGGAGGTCTAGAAAGACATTTTGGCCATGAAAAGACATATGTACAGTTGAATAGTTCATACTATTGGCTAGGTATGCGAGCAAAGGTGAAGAAGTTTGTGAACAAATGTAAGATTTTCCATTATGCAAAAGGAAAGAAATAGAACACTGGATTGTATCAACCATTTCCTATTCCAGATAGGCTTTGGGATGCAATAAGAATGGATTTTGTGTTGGGATTGCCAAGAACCTATAGGGGAAGTGATTCCATATATTTTGTGGTTGATAGATTCTAAAAAATGGCACACTTTAACCCATGCCAGAAGACTAGTGATGCAACACATGTTGCAAATTTGTTTTTCAAGGAAGTTGTGAGACTTCATGGACTACCAAGGAGAATTGTCTCAGACAGAGACACTAAATTTGTTGGTCATTTCTATAGAAAATTATGGAAAAAGTTGGGGACAGAACTATATTTTAGTTCAGCACATCACCCTCAAATAGATGGATAGACTGAGGTGGTAAATAGGAGTTTAGGATATTTGCTGAGAAGTTTGGTCACTAAACATCATAGCCAATGGGATCAAATTCTACCACAAGCAGAGTTTGCATATAATGACTCACCAAACAGAAGTACAGGAAAAATCCCATTTCAGATAGTGTATGGAATGCAGCCAAGAGGAGTATCAGAATTGAGAGATCTGGAGTAGACTGAATTCAAAAGTGTTGGAGAAGAAGACTTTGCTGCAGAAATGTAGAAGCTTCGTAATCAGATCAAGGAGTAGTTGCAGAGCATAAATGAAGAATATAAACGAAGGGTTGATCAACATAGGAGAGAATTTTGGTTTGAAGTTGGAGATCAAGTCTTATCACACCTAAGAAAGGAAAGGTTCCCAAGGGGAACATATAACAAGTTGAAGCTAAAGAAGATTGGACCATGCAATATCCTAAGAAGTTTTGGTACCAATGACTATGAGTTAGAGCTGCCAGGGGATGTGGGTATATCACCCATATTTAACATTTTAGACCTGTATCCTTACAGGGAAGATGACACAAAAAGATCAGAAGATCGAGAGAAGATTCAATGGGAGAAGCAGATGCCTATAGTAGAAAATCCATAGATGGAGAAGATCATTGATCAGAAGATTGGTAAGAAGACCAGGAGAAAGACATATTTTGAATATTTGGTAAAATGGAAGGGACACTCAATGGAAGATGCCAGTTGGGTAAATGAAGTCGATATCCAGAGACATGGAAAGTCAGTGCAGGAGCTCATGGACATGAGTCCATGAATTTTTTTTTCTGAGAGGAGTATGATGCAGGAGCATCGTCAACAAAGCACATGTGGACAACACAACAAGCACAACACATAGTGCACCTTTTGATTTGTTTTAAATTTTGAACTATTGGGATAAATTGAGGAAATATTTTTGATTGGATTACAAGTTAAAGAAATATTTAATGAAAAAAGACTAGATGATTGCGTGAGATCAGAGGAGATCGGTTTTCCTTAAATGAAATTGACTGCAATGCAGATTTGGAGTATCCGCCCCTATCTACATATCTCAAAAAATTCATTGTAACAAAGTCTTAGTAGTTGAATGCTTTTAATTTGATATGATAGGTAGTTGGAGGACACCTAAGATTCCTCTTATATAAATAGATGCTTATGCACCTGAATGAGGCGACTGAACTTGATGCTGCTCAACATAATGTTGTTGAACAGTTGATAGTTGCATATTAATATTTTCTAAGTTAGTTGTTATTTTCTCGTATCAGTTGTAACCATTTACATTCGAATGAATATAACAGAGGGATATCGATCCAAATGCATGGAAGTGTTGTTGTGTAACTATTCTTTGTTATTATGAGTTTTCATGAATGCATGAGTTATACTGTGAATGAATGAATCCGTGAAGGGTTGAATAAGTTTCAATTGTTTTTCTTCCTTGACCTTATGCAAGCAGTGCATACTGTATGCAAGGAGTGTGTTTAACATATTCTTTTGACTCAAAGATCAGAAGAGATGGCATGAAACTTTCATATGAAGAGTGTGCATATTGTAAGCAATGTAGAAATTTCGATACAAATTAATGTATTCCTGCGATTCTCCTGATCTAACAATTACCGCAACTTGTTAAATACAGAATCACTTCTACTATTATTGCGGAAGCAATTTAAACAACCACGATCACAACACAACCACAATGCACAAAGTGAAACATCAATAACACATAACACAATAATTTTTACCGGGAAAGCGTAAAGCTAAAAACCCCACTATCATATATTATGTATATCATGAATCATGAAACAATCTCGTACAAAACTCTAATCCAAGATCTCTCAGTACCATACAATCGTCTCACCCGCCTCCTCTGCACAAACTCTGCAATCTGAATTCTCGCAATGAATCGAATGAATCGTTTGCACATGCTCATAAGCATATCCACTGTGTTAACTCCCAAAATAACACCATTATTTTGCTAACTCGTTCACAAAGGTTCGATTAAAGTTTTTGAATTGTGAATGGGAAAAGGACACTTAAACTTGCAGGCAACTTTTCAATCCCTTCCTGAGCTTCAAATTAAGATCCGACAGCACCATTGGGAAGCTGAGATTCTGTAGATGTCGATCGACTATTTACATGAGAAAAATGGATTTTTTGTGACCAAGAAATTCAATTTTGAAAATCTGC
>JZKD02S1778432.1:158171-178382 GCA_000966675.3 Picea glauca | reverse complement strand
CTGTTACAATTCCAAATCACTCAGTTATGAATGAGATAATAGATTAATATTTATTGTCTAATTTAATTAAGGGAAAACTAAATTAGACACATGTTTCTTTTTGACTTTTCAACACGCAAGGAGTGCATCGACAGAGTCTTTGACTCAAAAATCTCAGGAAGAATAGCTTGATTTTTCTCGTGAAAGAGCGTGAAGATATATTGCAAGGCGTGCACAGATCCAAATTTTGACTAAGTGTCGAAGTAGCCCTCTAAGGAGTCAAAGGGTTCGAGAAACAAAGCTCAAGAGAGATAGCGGGAAGGAATATTCAAAGGGGGAGAAGCTATGAAGGTTTAACGAGTTATTGACCAAGATCGCTTCAGGAGGAAGAAGATTCATTCCAGACCGTCAGATATGGAAGAGTTGCATGGTTGTTAGCTATGATTTCCTTTGGAAATTCATGAAGTAACGGAGTTTGTCTGAGCCATCAATCTGAGGGAGGACATGTGGCAGAAATACATGGATTCTAGGTGAAAGAAATCCAAGAGAAAATGAGGGTGGAGTGGCCAAAAATTTTTGAAGCCCGATTGACCGAAGTTTTTTGTAGTCGTCGATCTATGTGAGACACATGTCAGCAGATCACGTACTTTGGAAGCAAGGAGAAATCAACATAGAGTAAAGAGTCTCCCGAAGTGGATCCCCACCGTCGAATGAGAAAGATGCATGGCATAAGATCCTTGACTCTGGAAGAAGGTACTTCAAGAGAAAAGGTTGTGTGAGCATTTGGGACTCCCAAATTCTGAAGTCCCAAAGTAAACCAAGACCATTGATTTAGATGGATGCATGGTGTCGGATCTAGAACTCTGGGGAAAAGTGGAGGTCGGAACATTCAGAACTCCTGAAGCGCAGATTCTCGAAGTAGATCTCAACTATTAGTTGTGAAGGGGGAAGTGGATTGTAGATTTGGTCCCGGTTAGAGTCTTGAAGTTGCAAAGCACCCAAGAGGTTAATCCCTAGGTCACATCCCGAGGTCACATGAAAAGAGGGGCTAGTGGAAGGAGCTAGCGCCCAAATTTCAAGTCTATAAAATCACTAAAGAAGAGGGGGGGGTACAGGTTCCATAAGACCTGCGCCTAAAGACAAAAAAGGGGCATGTGTAATTTGTTCCAAGGGGTAATGAAGTCCCAAAAGAGCTAATTTATCTCAAGAGATTAAGATCCTTGACTGGGAGGTTGTGAAACCCTTAGGAGGGAAGGGGGGTCTGCATCAAAAGGAGAAATATGGAAGGGAGACCTGGTGTAATTATGTGTTTTAATTGAGATTAGAGAATGTCATTCCCTTGAGAATTGATCATGAGAAGGATTGATGATCCTATAGAATGGTGGAGACGAGAGCTTATTGTGATCATAGGGTAATACAAAACAATTGATAGATCATCCATCAGTGAATGGTAGCAGTTAGATCAAAACCATGCAAGGAAGAGGAACGAGTGAATGTCGACTATTCATCAACTGGCTAGGAGCGTTGCATATCATCAGATCGTGAGGAAAGGGGAAATTGATAACCAATGAGTTGTGGTTTTCAGATATGGAGGAAGAGAGGATGAATTTCATGTCCACGATTGATTAATTCATGATCATCGGATCGTGATGAAAAAAAACTGACGGACAAGAGGGATTGTGGAAGTTGAAGGGAGAATTAACTAGAAAGCTACTTCACATCCCGCAATAAACCAGGATCGTAGATCTCCATTGTGAGGAAGATCAACGATGGATGTTGATTTCATTACCAGTGAGAAACTTCCATTGCGGAGATCGGGAGGAAGATTAAACACCATGCTCATTGTGGCTCCATAATCCACCATAGCCTTCGGATCTGGGGGAAGTCAGATCTACGTCATATATTGGAAGAGGACATGGATTAGCGCCTGAAGGAGTTGGTTGAGGTCACATCCCTCAATCACATGGATTGGAAGCGAAGGTCCTTCGGACTAAGAGTATTAAGAAAAGTTTGGCACCTCTGTGTAAAACTGTGGCATATGGATATTCAATCATGTTAGTGATCAAATTATAGGAGTAGATCGATCCCAGGACACCCCTTTTTCAGTTTAGAGAAACCTAAGGAAAAATTAGAGTTGCATAACTGTGGGATAGGCGAGTTGGATTAGATCTGGTCCAAGCGGAAGGTAAATTTGGTCGAGTTCATATCTAAATTGCATCAATTATGTATAGCTATAGTATCTTCAAGGGTGCTCATATATTTTAATAGTGTTTCCATCAATGCTTGTATCATGGTATGCAATTTGATAATTTGTAGGTGATGCTTCTCTATCAGATCTGTAGTAATTTTGGAAGCATCTTTGATGACTGATCTTCTACAATTTGTGCTATCGTGCACCTTATCTACCAGTTATTTCGTGACCATATTTTTACCAATCTCATCTGATTGATGTAGTCATCTCCCTTTAATTAACTCATGCACGACCTTGTGTAGTTTAGAGCATACAACCATTGATTTAGTGACTTATTTATCTGATTTTTGCTCGACTTGTTGGAAATGGTCTAGTGAGTATAGATTTGTCTTCCTCTCTGAGGTTGATGGTCAATATAGCTCAATTGGTGCATCAAGATTCTATGTAATCCACTTGTCAATATCACTGATGCCTTCTCGAATCGTGTTGAATTGCGTAATTTTTTCTTGTATTTGACTATTTTTCTCTATGATTATGGTAGTTGCTTGTTGGAAGAGGTGTAAGTGAGAACACATATCTATAATGGCCTCTTCCAGTTCTTTCCTAACTTTCTTGGCACTGGATTTGAAACTTTGATGCTACTTTCATCCACTTTTACTTGTTGGAGTCTTTCTTCCAGTTCCCTTATTTTTTCCTCTTTCTCCTAATTTTTTTGGAACAACATCCTAATATTGTCTTCATTGGCGCTCATGAATGCGATGCTAGTTTTAGAGGTAGCTATAGGATTTTCCCTAACATCACCTATTATGGGAATTTGTGTGAGGACCGAGATTGGCATCACTTGAGTTCTTAGCACTTTCTTTATTTGTTCCTACACAATCTTCCCAGTCTTGTTGTCATAATTGAAGATTATCAAATTTGGAACCTCACTTGGCTGGAATGAAGCCTAGAACCCCAAACCTATATTATTGAATGGTGTCTTTGTGCTAGTGTGCATTGTTGACACTTCTTGGGTATCAATATCCATTGGTTGAGTGGCATCATTTCTCATCTCAACACTTTTATTTTGTCTCTCTTCATCAACCAATTTATCCATCGCTTCTTTGGCTGCCTTTTCTACAACTTCTCTTGCTTTTTTTGTTGCCTCTTTTCATTCGATCTCCTTTTGTGCTACTTCTTTTTCTTCTGCCTCATCCTTGGATTTATTTTCTTTGATCTTTCACTTTTTCTTGGTAGTGTCATTACTTTTCTTCTGGACTTTTTCTTTGTCTCTTCTTTTCTTATATGTCAGTGTTTCTTCTTCTCCTTCTGTCGATCCCGAGTGTACAAAGGCGGAGGTGGGGGATGATCTTCCTAATGCTCATTTTGATCATTTTTTCATGGCTTCTTATTTTTCTCTTTCTTCATCCACAACTCTCTCTATAGGCTGACCTCGTCTTGTAGGATAATGTCGTTGTAGGTTTGTGCATTTCGATGCACTTCTTCTTCGTCCCAAATCTACATCGTGTACTCCCAAGGCAAGCCTACTTTATTGAAATGGTATTTTATGACTCCTTTAAGGTTGCTTCTTCTAAATATTTCCTCTCCAAACATGATATGAGAGCATGATATCTACTTCATCCCGTGATTTCTTAGTGTTTGAAAATGAGGAGATCCCAACGTACGATGGAAGTAGTGACCATGTTGCTTTCTTTTGCTGATAGAGCACTCCTCCTACTTCATATATTATTGTCTGATATGCTACTTCTTGGAGTACCAGTTTATCCGGTACAAATCGAGGGAGAATATGGGGGGGTTTAGTGGTAGCGTACAGTCTGATATAGGTACCATGTTCCATAAGTTATCGGTCCCTAATCCTCTTTATCACTGCAATGACTTTTTCAGTCAAACATGGGGTTGTCTTGCATAATATAAATTCATATAGAGGGGCCAAAAAATGTTCACAGATATTCTGATGTTATGCTATGTATTTTTGCACCCTAAGCACTTTGCAGTAAACATGAATGGGCTCGTCTGAGGGTTTTCATTTCCATCCCATGTTTGGGTACTAGTGGGTGATGCACATGATATCCAAGAGGAAGGAAGACATGTGGAAACTTGGGAAAGTTCTCGGCTAAGATTCTAGCACTGCAGTTATAACAACCATTAGGTTGGCTGACATGATTTCATCCCAACTGAATGAAAATCATTCATTTGCACAGTAACATATTAGTGACATGTAAGACAAGGGGAAATGAGAAGCATTTGGTTCCCCATATAACCTACACAACATGGCCACCATATATTGATAAGGCTTCCTTAGAGCTCTCTTGGGGTACCCTCCTTTGGGCCTATGCTTGAATTCTTGTCTACCTTGTACCATTTGGGGAACAGGTCTTTGGGTGTGTATTCAAACTCATTGAGGAGTTTATTATCCAAATTTTTAACCCCCTTCTCAAAGTGATAGAATCTTGCTAGGTATTATGGTCAAAATGATGTTATGGGTTCTTTCTTGGCATTATAGACGTATCTGTCTTTCAAATCTATATTTTTTAGGATCCAAGTGATGGAATCTTCACAATGGGATACAATAATGTGGGCTGCTACCCTGAATATTCCAGACTTTCTGATGTTATTAAATATTTTTTATTCATCATGATCCTTGACGTCAGTGGAGAAGTTTTGATTTTTGAACATCTGGTATACATTTCCCCATTTGAGTGTTTCTCCTTCCTTTTCTATAAGTCCAGCAGTGTCACCGTACATATCCCCAACTACTTTTGGTTCATCTTCATATTGTCAGTCACTGGCAGAGGATTTGGTATTTGGTGCTTTGCTCATTGCCCTTTTCTTAGGAGACATGTCTGAACCTATCAAGAAAATGTAGGATCAATATAAATGCAATTTAATGAAAGGCACCAAAACTAATATATTCTACTCAAGTTCCAGAAGATTCACTCGAGCTAATTTTTGGTGGAAGGTCTTCATCTGAGGACGATAAAATAATGTCAGGCATGGTGAACAGTCTGGTGAATATAGGGGAAGAAAATGACTCAAAACATGATTAGAAGGTGAAATCATAGGGTTTGATGTTAACTCCTTCGATGTAAATTAGAGGAGTTGTTAACAAGTTCTCTGATATCAATCGATCGAGTTGATATTAAATTCTCCAATGAAAATCAGAGAATTTGATGACAAGTGTTTCAATGACTATGAAAACTTTTAGCATTAAAGGCTCCGATGACCATCAATGTAGTTGGTATGAAAAGATTTGATGAACATTGATCTAGTTAATTTTAAGAGCTCTAAACCATTGAATGGATTAACTTTGAGAGGCCTAATATGCAATGAGGATCGACGAGGTTAAGATCAACTCCTTTGATTGCATCGAAGGAGTTAAAGCGAACTCGTCCGATGTGATCGAAGGAGTTGAGGACAAAGGCTTAGATAAGTCTATGGAAGTGGAGGAGTTTGGGTCAGTATCTCTATGATTGATCAAAGGGGAAAGCTAATCTTGTCGACGAATTTGCGCCAAGTCTCATTGTGAGGTTTAATCCAAACCAATGTCAAGATCTCTAACCAAGGGGCTTCATAATTTAGTTTGTAGACTATGGTTGGGGATGTATTTTCTTTGTAGTAGGGTTCTAGAGTTGGAAAGGTTCAAGGTTGTGACAAATTGAAGTGTCACTGGTGTCTTAGCATCGTTGAAGTTGAAAGGAAAAAGTGAAAGATTTATCTTAGGAAGACTATGGTGATAACCGAAAACCCAACAAAGGGGGAGAATAGGGTTATAGCAGGTTATAGATGTGAAGAAAATAGTTCTAGTGTTCACGGGGAGACCTCAGATCCTCCGGGTAGAAACAAATAAATATGAAATAACAAAAATAACCTTAACCCTAAGCAGAACCCTAATCCTATATTGCAAACAGTAGATCAAGGGATTACCTAGAATTTTAGTAACATATGGATGGTCATGATTGATTGAGGATGCCCCAGTTGGGACTCGACACACTCTTTCTTGGGAACATTATTCCTCTCCTTGGCTCTTGGTGGGATAGAAATAATAAGGGAAGCAACATATTTATAAGTTGGGAAAAATTGACATTGAATGCAGGTAGGTGGCATCGAAATAGGCAAAGTTGAGGTTAAGTCCTTCGATGTACATCGGAGGAATTCGTGGGAAGTCTTCCTATATACATTGAATAACTTATCTTGAAGAGTTTATAAGTCTATCAAACCATATGGAGACAACTCCTTCGATGAAATTGGAAGAGTTGACGCTAACTCTTCTAATTTCATCAAAGGAGTTACAAGTAACTTGGGTGATGGTAAATCATGTCAGAGGGAAGAGTAAGAACTCACTAAACATTATCGATGAAGTTGTGAGGAAATCCTTCGATGTGAATCATAGGAGTTGAAGGTAACTCCTCTGATGTACATCAAAGGAGTTTTGATTAAATTTGCCGAAAATTAAAGACTTCTCTTGGAAGAATTTTTAAGTGTTTTCTTATTTAGAAATGTAAATTAAGGAAAGTGAAATTTGAAGGATGAGCTTGAGAGCTAAGTAAATAAACTATTGGAGGATGTTATCAAAGTAAAAAATGTAAGGGGATCCATTTCTTTAAATAAATTTGCAAATGGATTACAAGGAAAATGGAGGGTTGTACTGCCTCGCACAACAAAATTGAGGCATGCAGACGTTGTAGCTATTGGCTTGCCTATATCGATGACCAATGGACAATTCTCAAGTTGAGTATCCCACCAAGATTGTGAAATGCATTCTAACTACATGCTAGTGATCTAAAGCTTCATGTCCTCTTCCATCTCAGGACATGTCTTGGACTTATAGAATCAATAAACACAGCTTGCTACTTCACCAAATAAACCTCCAGAGAGCTCAACCAAGACTCAATTAAAAAGAGATGAAATTTTTCACCAAATTGAAAAGGTGGAAAATAAGATGAATAAAATAGTGCACATATGGATGTGGTGGAAAATAAGATGATGAAAATAGGAAAGATATGGAAAATTATATGGAAAAGAAGATGTATGAAATATGAAAGATATGAAAAAACATATGGAAAAGACGTTATAATTTCAAAATTCCATGTCTTCCATTATCTTACATGCTTTAGATGAGAAACTCCCTATAGAAAATATCAAAATGTAAGGAAATCATGAAAATATAGAGGAAATAAAGATCGAGTCCCAGAATCATGATTAGTCATTACTTCGAGATCCACATCATCAAGGTTTCAATTCAACACCAAGGAACTGCTTCATTCCAAAGATCAATATGAGGAAGTTTGGTGGTAAAGATCCTATAACATGGATATTCCAGATGGAGCAATTCTTTGATCTACACCAAACACTAAGCTTACATAAGGTACCTATTGCATCCTTTTATTTAGAAAATGATCATTTTTTTTGGTATCAATGGCTTTTTGAAAGAAAAAATAAAAAATCATGAGGGTGTGTTAGAGAAAAATTGCAATCAATTATATATCAATATTTTGAATATGGAATTGACATTGAAGAAATAGAGAAATTGATGGATATTTAGTAGCAAGTAGTTAAGGAAGGCCATCATATAGATGAACAAATTTGGAAATGATGATATTGAAATGGGATATGGAAGAGGGGAAGTATTTTATTTGGGTCTCAGCCTCAAATACAATGAAATTTGAATGAGTTTCCTAAGTAAAGTGTACTCATTCTTGAGTATGAAATTGAATTTAACAATATTTTTTGTTGCAACCATGGTTTTCTATTCAACTCATTATTCTTTTATTAGTTAAAATCAAAGACCTCTTGTTGGACATCTCGATATTTCCTTTAATATTGATGTGAATTCTTTATGCCTAGGTTTCAATGGTAGAAAGAGAAACACCATGAACACCAATATCACATTTTTGAAGGAAAAAGACATGGTAGAATTTTCCTTCTCATCAAACGAAAGAGAAACAATGAATGGGTGGAAACACACCACCATTCCTTCCTTCTTGTGGTATAATGCATAAACCCAACAATGAGGAAAGTGGAAAGACTCAACCTACACTAGCACTTAGAAGATGTGGTAATAAGATCACCCAAAACAAGAAGACATAGAAAGAGGTATGCAATAGGTAAGACATCTCTTATTTGTCACGTTTCATTAAGAGAGGCCATCAAGTTTCCAACTATTGGTATGCCAAAATATGTTTCTTTTGTGGGAAGAAAGGTCTTTTGCAGGCATCTTGATGGGAGAAGAGAGCCACATGCGACAAGCTAGATTATTTTTGGAGGAATAATGAAAATAAGACTTCCACAAACCAATAATGAATTCAAAGGCACAAGAAGAACATGACTATATTGAGTAATCCATATAGCAACACCAATAAAATTTTCCACCACTACAAGTTGAGTGGACATTGAGAAGCAAAATGTTGGTTTCCTCATCTAGAGCTTTACTCCAGAAACCACATAGCCAAGAGGAGGGTGTGGAGAGTGAAGAGTAAAGAGGATGAAGAGTTTCCTACATATCCATCCCAAGGAGTTGCAACAACACACAAGGTCAACCTACCCAATGAAGCAAATAATTGTTTGGTGGAAGCAAGAGAGAGTGAAGAAGGATCTCAAGCATGGGATGATATTTCATGCATTACAAACTGGTTGAAGAATGACTCAACTACTCATGAACCAAATTATCGATGAGTAAACATTTGGAGTAGTTGGGTGGTAAATGAAGGATGGATAATTCATTAGGATGTGTTAGAGGAAAATTTCAATCAATTATATATCAAAATTTTGAATATGGAATTCGCATTGAAGAAATGAAGAAATTGATGGATATTTAGTAGCAAGTAATTAGATAAGGGAGGTCATCATAGAAACAAATGAAGTTGGAAAGGATGATCTTTAAACGGGCTATGGCAGAGGGGAAGTATTTATTTGGGTCCAAACCTCAAAGACAATGTTTCCTAAGTAAAGTGTACTCATTCTTGAGTAGGAAATTTCATTTAACAATATTTGTTGTTGCAACCACGATTTTCTTTTCAACTCATTATTATTTTATTAGTTAAAACTATGGGCCTCTTATTGGACATATCAATACTGCCTTTAATATTGATGTGACTTCTTTATGCCTATCATTAGGAGCACCTAATTAATCTTTCTTTGTTTGGAATTTGTACTATCTTTTTGAACCTCACTCTTGACATATCTTGTTCATACACAAAAGTGTCAGATAGTTGGCTTAGGTTGATGGACAGTTGGTCTAGACTATTGGTTGTCATTGATGTCAATCCTTTGAGAGTGATATTGTATATTGATGCCAACCCTTAGTGATTGATGTCAACCCTTGGAGAAGTCCAATAGTGAATTTTGGTAGCACAAAGGCATGGGTAAGGGGCCCGAGTATGTTTGAGGTATAAATGCATGAAGATTAGTGAATTTATAGGTAATACTATTCTATATGGAAATTATATGTCATGCCATTTCTAATGATATGTGGAACGCCACATAACTCCTCACGGTTAGAGAGTTATGCCCATATGAAGTTGGAGAACCCTCACGAGTTATCTAGAAGCCCCTAGAAAGTCAAAGAAGTCAATTATTCAGAAGCTCCTAGAAGAAGTGTACTAGTCAAATTGATGGTAACTAAGAGTTAATAATGGGTATAGTTGTTGCATTAATAAAATAATTAAAAATAAATTAGTTGCAACAAAAAGTTGTGAGTTTCGTAATTATGGTAAAGTAGTTGTGATGAGAAGATTGAATAGTCAAAGTTGTTGACCAAGAAATAAATTAAATAATAAAGTGGTTGCAACAATAATTTAGTTAAGGGAAAATAATTTATGAATTGACTAATTATAGAAAAGTTAGTTGCAACAAGAAGTTGTGAGTAATGATCAATTATTTAAATAATAAAGTAGTCAAAGTGGTTGCAAATAGAAATGATTTAAATAATAAAGTGGTTGCAACAAGAAGTGGTGAGTTTACTATTTATGGATAAGTCAAAGTGGTTGCGAAAGAAATTAATTAAATAATAAAGTTAGTTGCAACTAGGAGTGGAGAATTTACTATTTGTAGCAAAGTGAGTTAGAAGTGGACAAGTGGTTAGAAGTGGGTTATCCCTAAAAGAAGGAAAGTGGGTTAAGTTGGTTAGAAGGTAACCCCTTGAGGAAGCTACATGGAAGTATAAATAAGAGAGAAAGACTCTCCCATTAGACCCTATTGAATATCATTGAATAATTATTTTGTGAAAGGTTATTTTGGAAGGTATTATTGCTAGATCAAATTTGGGGCAAAAAATCACAACAGAAAAAGTGCGATAGAAAAATCACACCAGAAAAAGTGCGGCAGAAAAATCGCGATAGCAGAATCGTGACAAGAGAACCGCGGTAGAAGAACCACAACAACAACATGATTGGGGTCTATTTATGAGAGATATGACACATATTGTTTGAGGTATGTTTTGTGAGCTAGGGTTTATCTCTTGAGATGGTATTGGATGTTCAATATTGTTGCATATATCGGATTTGTTGAGGGATATATTTGGCATATTTTTGTTGGTATTTGGCATATGGATGTTGGTATTTTGGTTGTGATGTGTTAATGGAGTTTTTGGTTTATCTTGAGGTTGCATAACAATGAGGTTGTGGCACATGGTTTGATGTAAGGTTTTATGGTATTTGGTTTATGGACAGAGTGATGAATTGTTAGATAACTTTTGATGGTTATATTGGTGTTTATATTTTGTATATGGTTGAGGTACATGTTGGGTAAAAGGTTGAGACAAGTAGTTGATGAGTTGGCACATACATGAGTTGTATATTTGATGATGTTGGTACATCTTGATGAGTCATAGTTGATGTGTAGTTGATGCATGATTAGTACATACTTGGTACTTGGTTGGAGGCACTTGTAAGTAGTATTGTTGACACATCATTTATAGATGATGTAGCATATTTGTCTTGGTATTAGAAGCACATATTGATATTGGTGATGATTATGAGTTGTTGTGATTGGTTGATGCACATCTTGGTGATATTGTGCATATGGTTGAGAGTTGTCTTAGTGATTGATATTGGTGAGTAGATCTGATTTGGTTGATAAGATTGATGAGACAGGTTGTTATGATAGGTTTTTTGGACATGTTGTCATGACAGGTTATTTGTATAGGTTTGGTGCATGGTTGATGTACTTGTTGATGGTACAGGTTGATGCATGGTTATGGTACATGTTGGTTCATGTTATTGGTATAGGTTGTTTGGTGCAGGTTGATTGGTACAGGTTGTTACAAGTTATTGGTACATGTTGACAGTGACAAGTTGACACTGGCAGTGGTTGATTTAGTGACAGTGACAGGTTGTCTACATTTGACATTTATATTTCAAAGCGGTTGCATGGGGCAAGGATAGGTGGTTGTAAATACCTTCCAGTTATAACCAGAGAACATAGGGGGTTGTAGCCTACTTCTGGTTGTAGCCAAAGAATTGGGGAGTTCAATCTTCCCTCAATTTATAGCCTGAGAAACTAGGGGGTCAAAGCTTGCTTCCAGTTGTAGATGGAGAATTGGAAGTTGGTGCTTCCTTGAATGTAGTTCTTAACATATAAGAAAATCATTATGTGGTTTTCTCCCACATTAGGTTTCCACATAAATATTGGTGTACTGTGCATTGTGTGGATGTGTTTGTTATTGTTTATTATGAATTGATGAATGTTGATGCTTATGATACAATAAGATATTGATGATGAACATATGAACATGGATGAATAAGTAAAATAATATACATTGTGGTTTAAAGGATTAATAATTGATATAATTTCCCATTACTGATTCACCCCTCCTCTCAGTAATCCAACAATTGGTATCAGAGCAGGTTCCTTCAAGAAAAAAATTAACCATTGGAAGGAGATCATGGATTATTCTGATAATAGAGTACCATTTTTTAATGGCCAGGATGGTTTAAAGTATGAGTTATGGATGAAAAGGACGAAAGTATTTTTAAAGGAATAGGGGTATGATATTTGGAAATCAGTTGTTATAGGATATGATAGTTCAGAAATGGAAAATACTACAACAAGGAAGGAACTGAAATGAAATAACAAAATTGCAATGGATTTCATTTTGGAAGGACTATATGATTTAGTAAAGGAAAAAGTTGGTAAATTTTCATCAGCTAAAGAACTTTGGGATAAGTTACATAATATATATTCTTCACCTATCATAGAGTAAGAGAATGTCAAAGAAGATGCAAGTACAGATCAAGAAGAAATATGTTCATCATGTCAAACATATTCAGAAGATGAAGAGTACATAATCAACATAAGTATGTTTTTTTTATTTAATTGTGAAAAACACGGACATCTTGAAATGGAATGCCATGAAGGAAATGAGATAGAAAAACTAATTGGAATAGAAGACATAATTGATCGATGCTTTAGATGAACTAAGAAAAGAAAGAGAAGAAAACAAGTCACTCAAGAAAGAATTGATGAAACAAAAGGAAAGTGTTCACATTTTTTAAGAATTCAAACAGGTCATCGAGAACTTAAGAACTTAGCTAGAAGAAGCCAGAAAGATCAAAGATAATTTTGAAGATCAAAAGAAGTATTTGGAATCCAACATAGCAACGGAGAAGGAAGAAGAAAAAATGAGAGAGAATAAATTGACACGTCATCTTAAGGAAAGAAATAACGATCTAAACCAGCTTGAGGCAGAGTTTGGTCAAGAAGAGAAAGAACTTGAAAAATAAATAATCACATTAAAAATCCATCTTGAAGAAATGAAGAGAACAAAAGAATTCATGAAGTCTCAGATAATGAAGAAAGAAGAAGAGGTTTAGAAGCTTGAAGAAGAAGTTGTCACATTGAGAAGTAAAATCGTCAAGCTCAACAAGAACGTTGAAGAGATAGAAACATCCACATCAGTTGTAAAGAATGAAGAGAAACACTCTAGGTTTCTAGAAAAGAAGAATGAAAAAAAGAGAAAGAGTTACGCAGAAGTACTCAAAGGAATGAATCATGGTCAACCAAAATCTAAGAAAACTGATAAAGATATACATTCAAGAAGACCATCTATGTTCAAGAAACAAAAAATCTTTAATCATGATCATGATTAGTTAAGGTGGGAATTCATAAGTCCTACACCACAAAGAAGATCTTTCACTCCCATGTATCTAAATTTCTTTTGTGGTTATTGTTTTTATTGTACTAAATTTGGACATAAGGTTGCAGATTGCAGAGATTATAAAAGAAATGTTCAAGAAATAAATGCTTATGTGGCCCCACACAACATTGGATGTTACAAATGTCATAAATATGGACACATAGCTCATGATTGTAGAAGTGTGATCAATACTTCCATGAAATATAACATTGATATCAGATATACGAAAGTATGAATAAGAAAACATGAAGAACAGGTGAACAAAGGCTAGGTCTCAGAGATCACGAGATTGACGATAAAATGAGATGAAGACAAATCTACAAAGAATAAGGAAGATGTCATATATAGAAAGGTTTGGAAAATAAATGAAAGAAAAGAAGGACATGTAAACAAGGAACATGTTCAAGAGATTGGACTTTTAGTTATTGTAGCGAAATATGAATCCACAGACAAAAATAAAGAAGTCAGAGTTCAGAGAGATGATGAATCTACCAATGAAGATGATGATGACTCCACATCATCATCTTATTGTTATGCACCATCCGGCTTAGAGACTCCCAGGTAATATGAATATTAGATAGGGGTAGTCTATGTGGTAGATGATACATACTAGAGAACCATCATTCGAGCAACTTGCAGAGTTTGAGTAGACAGATTCATAGCAGTTAGTTAGCAAAAGTACAGTGTGATAGATTGATCAGTTGTAATAGTGAATACTTCATGATAGTACAATGACAAATGGGTCAACATTATCGAAAGTTGTGTAGTAGAGTATTGGAAAATATGGATAGAGATGGATTCACAAGAACACTTAGTAGGTTTGGACAGATATATGAAAGTGCATGAGAAAATGGATTCATAGAGTGGTTCAGAGAGTGATTCAGAGACAAAGGAACATTATCATAATGGATGATAATTACACATGAATATTTGAATGCTTATTCTTGAATGCTTTTCATATATGTCAGTTGACTACATAAGGAAGCACTAATGGAAAATAAATCCAAAAGGAAGCAGGTACATGAAGACTTATATTTTTCAATACAACATATTGCAGAGAAGTCAAGAGAGATAAACAAAACCAAAAAGATAGGTATAAATAACATTCATAGAAGTTGTCAGACAGAGAGGTAAGAATAGAGGTATGATTCCAAGGGAAGAGATTCATCAGATGCAGGATAAAGATTAGATGCTTAGAGAGAGAGCATAGAGGTATGTTTCCAAGGGGAGCGATTGTCACAAGGGAAGAATGAGCGATATGAATTCAGTGTTTCATTAGAGTGATATCATTTTTCAAAGAGGGAGATGTTATTCTTATGAAGGAGAGAGAGAGAGAGAGTAATTAGAGGCTTAGAAATACAAAGAAATATCAAAGGCATTTAGACAGGGGGAGTAGCCCCAATGAGAGTTTAGTCATGAGGAGCATCCCCAGAGGGAGATACCCTTTTCCATTGATGTCAAAGGGCGAGATATAAAAACATTGATGATGATTATGAGCATGAATGTTATCATGACTAAGTGTTTCCATCAATTCCAAAGGGGGATATTTTCATACAGTTGGCTTAGGTTGATGGATAGTTGGTCTAGATTGTTATTTGTCATTGATTTCAACCCTTGGAGAGTGATATTGTAGATTGATGTCAACCCTTAGTGATTGATTTCAACCCTTGGAGAAGTCTGGTAGCAAAAAGGCATGGGTAAGGGACTGAGTCTGTTGAGGTATAAAGGCATGAATATCAGTGAATTTATAGGTAAGACTATTCTAGATGGATATTATATGTCATTCCATTTCTAGTGATATGTGGAGCGTCACATAACTCCTCACAGTTAGAGAGTTATGGCCATATGAAGTTGGAGAACCCTCATGAGTTATCTATAAGCCTCTAGAATGTCAAAGAAGTCAATTATTTTGGAAGCTCCTAGAAGAAGTGTACTAGTCAAATTGATGGTAACTAGGAGTTAATCATGGGTATAGTTGTTGCATCAAGAAAATAATTAAAAATAAATTAGTTGCAACAAGAAGTTGTGAGTTTGGTAATTATGGTAAAGTAGTTGTGATGAGAAGATTGAATAGTCAAAGCAGTTGACCAAGAAATAAATTAAATAATAAAGTGGTATCAACAAGAAGTTAGTTAAGGGCAAAGAAGTTATGAATTGACTAATTATAGAAAAGTTAGTTGCACCAAGAAGTTGTGAGTAAAGATAACTTATTTAAATAATAAAGTAGTCAAAGTGGTTGCAAAGAGAAATTATTTAAATAATAAAGTGGTTGCAACAAGAAGTGGTGAGTTTACTATATATAGATAAGTCAAAGTGGCTGCATAAGAAATTAATTAAATAACAAAGTTAGTTGCAACTACGAGTGGAGAATTTACCATTTATAGCAAATTGAGTTAGAAGTGGACAAGTGGTTAGAAGTGGGTTATCCCTAAAAGAAGGAAAGTGGGTTAAGTTGGTTAGAAGGTAACCCCTTGAGGAAGCTACATGGAAGTATAAATAAGAGAGAAAGACTCTCCCATTAGACTCCATTGAATATCATTGAATATCTATTTTCTGAAATGTTATTTTGGCAGGTATTATTGATAGATCAAATTTGTAGTAGAAAAATCGCGGCAGAAAAAGTGTGGCAAAAAAATCGCAGCAGAAAAATCGCGGCAAAAAAATCGCGACAAGAAAGGTGCGTCAAAAAATTCGTGGAAGAAAAAGTGCATCAGAAAAATCGCAGCAGCAAAATCATGGAAACATAATCATGGCAACAGAACCGCGACAACAACATGTTTGGGGTCTATTTATGAGAGATATGACACATCTTGTTTGAGGTATGTTTTATGAGCTAGGGTTTAGCTCTTGAGATGGTATTGGATGTTCAATATTGCTACATATATCAGATTTGTTGAGGAATATAGTTGGTATTTTGTTGTTGGTATTTGTCATATGAATATTGGTGTTTTGGTTGTGATGTGTTGCTGAAGTTGTTGGTTTATCTTGAGGCTACATAACACTGAGGTTGTGACACAAAGTTTGATGTAAGGGTTTATGGTATTTGGTTTATGGATAGAGTGATGAATTTTTAGATGACTTTTGATGGTTATATTTGTGTATGTCTTTTGTATATGGTTGAGGTACATGTTGGGTACATGGTTGAGACAAGTAGTTGATGAGTTGGCACATACATGAGGTGTATAGTTGATGATGTTGATACATCTTGATGAATCATAGTTGATGTGTATTTGATGCATGATTGATACATACTTGGTACATGGTTGGAGACATTTGTTAGTAGTATTGTTGACACATCATTTATGGATGATGTAGCATACTTGTCTTGGTATGTTATTAGAAGCACATATTGATCTTGGTGATGATTATGAGTTGTTGTGATTGGTTGATGCACATCTTGGTGATATTGTGCATATGGTTGAGAGTTTTCTTGGTGATTAATCTTGGTGAGTAGATCTGATTTGGTTGATAAGATTGATGAGAGAGGTTGTTGTGATAGGATTTTTGGACATGTTGTTGTGACAAGTTATTTGTATATGTTTGGTGCATGGTTGATGCACTTGTTGATCGTACAGGTTGAGGTACAAGTTGATGCATGGTACATGTTGGTTCATGTTATTGGTATAGGTTAATTGGTACAAGTTGTTATAGAATATTAGTACAGGTTGACAATGACAGGTTGACAATGGCAGTGGTTGATTCAGTGACAGTGACAATTTGTCTATATTTGGCATTTATATTTTAGGGCGGTAGGACGGGGTAAGGATGGGTGGTTGTAGCCTGTTGAGGGGTCCAAGATCCCTCTAACTCAACAATAGGAACCAAACCCACCTTAGAGGCCCAATTAGACTTTGCAGCGTTTGATGGGTGGAATGGTTCTCCAGATCTTTTGATCTAGTTAATTTATCGATGGGCTTTACTTAGTGATTGATAGGATATCTTTCTATGAAAGTTCCTCCTTCATATTAAACATTCTCTTTTGTCTTTTATTTAATTATATGAGTTTATAAAGTGAGGTGTGATGGTATAAACCATTGATAGATAATATTCTTAACTACTAAATAAGGTTAAGTCCAAGATAACCCTCGTGCTCTAGCATGCAAACAATGATGTTCACACCTATTACAAGTCTAGTAATAATACATTAACTTGTTGGTATTTCAACAGTGATTTAGATACATTTATTGAAAGAAAATATGCATGCAATAAGATGTGTGCAAGAAAAATAGTTTCCTTAGCTCTACCATCAATCACACGTTAACACAACGATTTGTTTTTCATCATTTATAACAAAAGAACTGTTAAAATATTAAAACAAATAGCTTATCAATAGATTCATAACTCTTAATCATTAGAGCATCAACTACTGAAATAAAATTTAGAAGTAGTTCCTCCTCAATCCAATCACATAATGCCTTTGATAAAAATAAATAAAAAAATAGTCTCTGGTTCTAAACAAAACTTCTCATTTAATGTTGCTCAGAAATAGTTCTTTACAATTCTAAAAAAAGAGGGTATTTTCCCCAAAACCATCGACCCTTTCTAAAAGGTCAATCCCGCTATTTATAAAGAATCACCAACTAAAAACAGTTGCTACAAGTTTGTGTTAAGTAAAACAAAAGATTGCCACATGTCGCTTGATCACTTTGTTCTCTGGAATTCATCTCGTGGTTTTACTAGAGTGGATGACTCTTCTCGTATTCTAACCACTTGACAAAGAGATTACCGCATGTGTTAGCATACAGGAATCTGTGTTGGTTCATCGAGGATGAAAGTGTTTCCTTCACTTCTATTGCTCATTATCTATATTTGACGACTTTGGCACTTAAACGTTGCAGAACTGCATGAGCCTTGATCGGATGTTCCATAAAATTTTGTATTTGACCCGGTGTCATTATTTCCACCTATGCGATCTCCACTCCCCATGTTGAGTCTTATTCTTCATGTCATTTTAATATGTCATGCAAGTCAAAAAAATCTTCGGGTGAGCTGAACTCTAGGAGGCCAATGTCTTTCATCACCTGATTGATCTTTTCCCAACTTATTTTTCACTCAGACCACCTGTTTTGTATTTCTCATTGAGGTTCTTGGGCCATACTTACCCCATATTTGACTACTTTCCTGATCCAGGAGATGTTTTTATCCATCAACACTCAAATTCCATGATGCTCTGTGTCTCAGCCCTTCTGCACTGCATTGACATAATCGTTTTGTTCTACAACTTGGTATGCCTTTTCATACCATCTCTCTACATCCTTACAGGTTTGTAGTGCCATAAGGGTATCTTCTTGATAATCGACTACACATGCAGTGAAGAGATATCTTTTTCTCGTGAACTTTGCATATGCATCTTGGAATTCACTCTTCAGAAAAACTATGGCCTGCGTTGAGTCTCGGTAATATTTTTCCAAATGGTGCAGATGGTCAAGCTCCTTCTGTGCAGCGACCAATTTATTTTCATCTCACTTTGTTCAATTCAGTGTGTTATCAGTGATAGCCATCCTTTCACTGATGAGATCATATGTCTTTTCACTAGTACATATGACCAAATTTGCGACGATTTTTTGTTGATATTGCCACACTTATTCGTCGCAATTTCCACGAAAGCCAAGTTTTTTTTTCGTCGGAATAATTTCATCGCTCTATCGACGATCTATGTGTGCATGGAAACATCGACGAAATTATCTCTCCACGTGTCACCACCTTCAATTTCGGTTAACCCTTTACATCGTCGCAATTCCGACGAAACCTCGTTGCAAATAGAACGAACAACCATGGCAATTACGACGAAAGTTCGTCTCAATTGCGACGAAAATTTTTGACAAGTCAAAAACTTACAATGCAGATGTTGTATGTGAGACGAAAAACTGTGGAAACTTGTGACGAATACCCATGGAAATAGCAACGACATTGATTCATCAAGACCAAAGTTACGATGAAGATGTGTTATGTGCGACAAAAACCTGTGGCAACTTGTGACGAAAGTTCGTCGCTATTGCCACGGTGGTCAAAATGTAATTTTTTTTCCGATGAACTATCGTCGATATTGTGACGATGGCATTAAGTTTTTAAAAAAAAATTACACGAGATATGGTATTACCATATTACAATGTAATATGGCATTACCATATTACATTGTAATATGGCATTACCATATTACATTGTAATATGGTAATGCCATATTACAATGTAATAAGGGATTACCATATTACATTATAATATGGTAATGCCATATTAACCCACAATTAATTGCAAGCCAACATGAAGAAATATGAGCTTGGAAAACAATTATTGTTTTGTATGGATTTTGTAGTTAGAGGATGTGAATTTTGTATTGACCTAAGAAATATTAAATTCGTTGTAAATTGGTTGATCCAAAATAATTTAATTGAACCAAGGTAATTCATGGGGTTATCAAATTATTTATGAATAAAATGTCTCTTCAATGCACATTAGAAAAGGCAAGTATAACCTTTCAATTCATTGCAATTGAAAGCCAAGTAACTGAAGCTTTGACATGAAAGAATTGTAATGCATCAATATTAAATATAATGAAACTTGCAATTTCATTTGAAATCAAAGAAAATTTTGCATGATACATAATGGCAGAACCTTTGATACAAATAAGGAGTTGGATAACATAACACTTGAAACTTTTGTTGGTGCAATCATAATTTACCCCAAATAAGATAAGGAATTGTACATCATAGTTTAGGTATTGAAGTATGATAAATATGATAAATATATACATTCGTTTAGGCATTGAAGTATAGGAATTGAAGTATCCTGCAACATTTTGAAGTATAGGCATTGAAGTATCCTGGAGCATTTTGATTCGGTAATCAAGCTATATGATAAATATATACAAAACCACATGGTCAATTTCCTTTAATACCTCTTTGTTTTTATT
>JZKD02S1778432.1:82496-148959 GCA_000966675.3 Picea glauca | reverse complement strand
TGTGTACAAATGTTTTCTTTATATAATAACAACATATATACCTAACATAAGTTTAGGGTTAGTGTTTATGTATCTTATTAGTCCCTGCTAAAGAAGGGAATATAGCACTTTCTCCATCGTCCATATGTACACACCTGCTCATGTCAACCACAACGTTTAGCCTCAGGTTTTGTTTTTCATGCTTAAATAATGGAAATTCTCGTACTTTGTTTTGCAAATTGTACAGACTCGATCACGTCAACCACAATATTTAGTCTTGGGTTTTGTTTTGCATGCTTAGATAATGGATGATATCTCATACATTAATAATTATATGTAATATCAACAGGCTATCTTGTCACTAATGCCAACCTACCCATTATTTATTTCAATATGTTGAGGATAGCAAAGAATTTATGCAGAAGAGGGAAATGTTATTAATATTTCTCTTAATTTATATGCGGAAGAGGGAAATGTTGAAGATAGCAAAGAATTTATGTGGAAGAGGGAAATGTTACAATATATTAATTGCAGCTATTACCCTTGTTGTTATAAACATGAGTTTCCTTCCTATCGTATACGTACCATAACTTATCATTTATCAATATAACAGTCAACTTCAATATTTTCTTCATGGAGATTCCTTCCTTCATTTAAGTGAATTAGTAAGTGCCAGCTGCCAACCATTAGGTGTGCAAGTATCCCAACCATTATTGTCACTGTTATATTATTTTCAATTTATGCAAGTGTGATCCCTTTTGCGTACTAGGGATGTAACAAGTGGTATCAAAGCTTCAATCAATATTTGTTGGCGATTTTTTGTTAGGTCTTAAAAATTAAAAGAGAGAAGAAAATGACAATCAATTACTATCATTTCACCGATCAGGGTTGAGTTTCAAGAGAAATTCCATATCTTTATCAATGAAAAGCGAGAGAGATTATAGCTACAATTGAAGGGAAAAGGGTATGTGGATTCCATAAACCTAGAATATTATGGAATCCACATACCCTTTTCCATAGAATATACTAACTAGATCCAAAAACCAAAGACATGAAATATGGTACTACACATATTATAATATATTATCAAGGAAAAAACAAGCTAAATGAAATTTGGATATTTGAAAAAAAGTTACAAGTTAAATGAGTACATCAATAAAAAATAACATACTAACTTTGCACGTTCAAAATCCAAGCTATGTAGATCGAGAATTGGATTTGTTCAACCGGTGGGTAGCGGAAAAAATAAACAGCTCAAACAAAAGCCAAGAACAGTGTCGCAACTATAGAAATTGTGTCGCAAAGTCTCTTAAAGTCATGTATATATAGATAAAATAGTCAACTAGACATTAACACCGACCAATGAGATAGGCAAAATTTGTGTCGCTATTTCCACGAAAGTTAGTCGCTATAGCGACGAAAACCCCAACTAGATTTAAATAAGATTTTCGTCGATATTGCGACAAACTTTCATGGAAATAGCAACAAAAATCCTGCCCTGTTTAAAACAAATATGAAACTAGTTGAAGCGTGGAAAATTTTCGTGGAATAATCCGCCCATATGTAGTAGTGTCGCGTTTTCTGTGTTGAGCAACTTCTCTTCCGTGGTGATGAGAATAGATATATCCAACGTGAGTCTTATTTTCTTGGTGGTCCTCCTCATTATGGATTTCCTCTTCCTGTCATAAGTGATCACCTGTATATAGGAGACCTCATCAACAGGCTCAAGGATTTATTCTTCTCCCTAGGTCAGAGTGTTTCCCAAGCTTCCTATTGTATGTATTTTCTCTAGGACCGATTCTTGTACTTCTTTGACATGGGAAACTTCCATATTTTTCAATGGTTCGACCTCTTTCTGGTGTTCATTGGCTGGTGAGGTATCGACCAAAATTAAAGAGTCAATGACATGTTCAATACTTACTTGGTGATCGGTTGTTGAGGTGTCGATCTCTGGCTGTTGCAATTCCTCTTTTTATCCACCTGAACCTAGCTCATCCATGGAGTTGTCTTTCGAGGTCCCTGATAGGTCGAGAAGCTCAGTGTCTAAGATAACTTCAACCTCATGGTCACCCTACGGAGGGTTGGAACTGATGCATCGGGACTTGGAGCAGATGTTCCCCCAGTTTCTTTCTCCTCTGTAATTGGTATCAGAGTTACAAGTGGGACCTCCAAAATATCTTCATCATCATAGATGGTTATTAGATCAAATAGGGTATTAGGCACACCCGTTTCACCTAGTTTTTTGGGAATCTCATACTGGGTTGGAATGGTCATTGATTATCTGGCTTGTGGTGATGGAACTCTAGGATTTTCCAGACCACTGGTTTCATCCAGTTGTGTTGACTCTGATCCATTTAACTCCTCTATGATTGTGATTGGGTCTACCAAAGTGATCCTCATCATTTCTACTAGTTCAGGATTGTTCTCTAGTTGTTGGATGACTCTTTGGGCTCCTTCTAGTAACAACATCCCCCTCCTTTGTGCCTTTGTGGATTTTGTTGCGTTATTTTCTTCTCTAACCCTGAGAGCTTCTTGAGCCATCTGTTCTATCGTTTCGACTTTCTCATCCATGATCATAGCTTTGAACCTAGTCATGTTTAGGTTAGATTTTATCTATAGTACCTCCTCCCAGTCCTGAGCACATTCTGTAAAAATTGTGTCGTCAAACTTATCATGTGCATATGGCCAGCAGGAAGAGACTTGTGATGCATGTTGGGGAACTAGGCCTTTAGGGTCATGCTTGCGAAATTGGCCTGTCGGGAACCTGTATTCCAATTGACTCAAACCCTATTGTTTAGCTTGAGCAGTGTCCTTCACTATGAAAAACCCTACATGGAAACCATAGGGTATGAATGCTCATTTCATGTCCTTAACCAAAGTGGCATTATAGCTCTACAAGATGGTCTAGTAACAGATTTCTCCTACGAAAAGCCAGTCTAAGACGTGATCGGGGAGAACATGTGGTGCATCGATGGCCTCGAACACCTTGATATAGAATGTGGTTTCATCTAGGTACCAATGGCCTACTTTTGAAATCATTTTCTCGGCTGCTACTGATAGTCTTGGGCATTCTTTTTGAATATAATGAAATAAACCCGAGCAATGAATTCATAGCAAATGAGAGCATATGATTTCTTGTACCTGTTTTCCCACAGGATGTTGAAGTAAACATGTACAGGTATCTCTGCTACGTGCCAGCTCAAATTCCTATCGACGAAGACATTCTTTGCGCATATCACGTCTATCAAATAAGAAGCCATGTGAAAAGTGGACACCTCTCCCTCCTTCAGTGTTTGAGCCTGCAATATACTAGTGTTCAATTGCTTGGATATGTTTCCTCCCCAGTTGAAGCTACTCCTGTAAATAGACACAGTGTATGCCAAGGGCATCCATGCCTCCGAGAACTTAGCACAGTCTTTTTCCCCGTATAATCGACAAATTAGAGCCATTAAGTAGATATATGGCTCCCTTAGATTCATTGACCTGTACCAACCATTGCTCTGGTTTGTGAATTTATTGTCCTCCTTCCACTAGGAGGCCATCAATCAGTTGGTGTCATGGAATTCATAGAACATCACCATGAAGTATGTGTTCAACCGCTCCTTCGAGTTCCTAATCTTGTAATATTTTTGGACCTTTGTCGGGAGAAAAACTCTGACACATCCACCATTTTCATCATTGATTGGACACCTCTACATGTCTGCATGATCGATTATCCAAACCAGAGTCTCAATGTAGGGAAATACTGGGGTTCGACAAGCTACCATATGCAAGCACAACCGTCGGATATTCGGAAAAACCTGGTCATCAAGCGCCCTTACATCCAGGTCATTGTGGGGGATAAACTCCAGGTAATCCTCTTGGTTAATTCTGTTTAACAAATCTCCCCATTGTGAGAGCATCATCTTTGACCAAGTGGTTGCTTCTGTATCACCAAAAGTATGGGGTTGAGAAAATGCCTTCTTAGTAGATGTTTTGATGATCAGTTCTGCTCTAGGATAAAATTCCAACTGTCGTGCAGTATCGAGAGAAGATCCTTCACCAATCTCTGCTTCCTTCAATTTCGGTGCCCTCAGCGAGCGTCTGGTCGTTGGCTTCCTTGGAGGCATTTTATCCAGCAAAGAGAACAATGTTAGACATCGTGTTGCAGATAAAATGCCAATACATAAAAATGCAACTTTCGAAATGATAAAATTAACACATACCTCTTCTTTGCACTAGCTTAACCTGTTTTTTTGAAATTTTTGAGAATCAAATGCAACTCTTGAGACACTCTCTCTGCTTCTTTAGCTACTCTAGAAATGAAAAAATTGTGTACAAAATGGAGGTGTTCAAAGTTGTCTTTGTGATTTAAATAGAGATAATACTTATCTTGTCGCATCAGTTATTCAATTCAGGGTGTAGGTGCGGTTCTACAAAATCTGTCGCCAGATCCACATTATGCTTGAGATTTAAATGCAGTCGTAGGTTGGTGGCGCAGTCGTAGGCTATAATACGATTCATCACCGATTTCAAATTCATGTTGTTTGATTAGCACATGGGGTAGCAACATATGTGGATTGAAACATTAATTGGCCTATTAAATGGAAAAATCCGATCCTACTGTGTGTTGAAAACATCCCATCATTCCGCTAATTCAACGAGTTGATCGGGAGTCGGCGCTTTTCTTTAGAGAATGTTCGTTGATATCTCTTGGAAAAAAATGCAACATCGATCCATCTTTCCGTACAGTGGAAATGTTGACTTGGAAGTGTGACTAAGACACAAGGGAAACCTAAGGTGACTCGGGATGAAACTAGGCCGTACGAAATGCCTATGCGGAAAAGACACGTGGTGTTTGAGATTGGCGTCTTCATTTAATCATGTTATTCAAAATCAAGGATTTTCATTAGAAAAGTGTTTTAACAAATAGGTCCTACCCTAGTGATGTCGAAAAAGTCTCAAGGATCGACGATAATTTTAAACAAGTGTTCCTGGATTACCCCCCTTGAAACTTGTTGATGCCAAAAATGCTTCAAGGATCAATGATCGACGATGTGTCAATGCAAAAATTTTCCATAATTTAAATATTTGAGACTACACTGACCCTGAACAAAAGTATCAGTAATTGGCTATCAGAGGTTCATCATGGCCCAATTCAATGTTTATCCCTCTCATATTTCGTTGACGTCAATGGGAAATCAATCATTTCCTGAATCTTATTCACAAACAACCAGCGCAAATCTACTCTGATTTTTATCGATGTCAATCATACATCGGCGATCAATGATTATTGTTACTATGTGGTCATTTTACTTGCTCGGATTTTACCGATGTTGAACATAAGCACATGGATCACAATTTTAGCTACAAATTCTTAGTTAAAATTCCAAGTTCTTCTTAGACACAAAGGTTTCACTTTGACAGGTTCAAATAAATCCAACTTGATCGATGATGAGACATGAAAATGAAATTAGTGATCCCTCCACAATGAACTCAATTCAGAAATCAGAGCAAAAAAAAACAAGTGGTACCCAAAAGAGAAAAAAAATCATATAATCTTTTAGGGTGTGTTGAGTGCTCAACATAGCCACCTTCCGGTTGTAGCTAGAGAACATAGGGGGTTGTAGCCTCCTTCCAGTTGTAGCCTGAGAATCTAGGGGGTCAGAGCCTCCTTCCAGTTGTAGATGGAGAATTGGAAGTTGGTGCTTCCTTGAATGTAGTTCTTGACATATAAGAAAAGCATTTCGTGGTTTTCTCCCACATTGGGTTTCCACGTAAATATTGGTGTATTGTGCATTGTGTGGATGTGCTTGTTATTGTTTATTATGAACTGATGAATGTTAATGATTATGATATAGTAATATATTAATGATGAACAAATGAAAATGATTGAATAAGTAAAATAATATACATTATGGTTTAAAGGATTAATAATTGGTATAATTTCTCATTACTTATTCACCCCCCTCTCAGTAATTCAACAAAAATGATAGTTCTAGAGGCATTGATATTAATAGTAGTTAGAGTGTTCTCACTAACTAGGTACACATTTTGGGCTTTGAAGAAGGCTAATTATGTTTTCTAGTCATATTGTCATCATCATCCTATTTCGTTTTATCTAGGTTTTGTTTACCCTTTATTTTCACTCAACAACTATTTATGGAGGTTTGGTAGCACTAGTATTCTCTAGATACATTATTTATGATATTGATGGCCTAAGAAAGAAGAAACTTATGATCAATACATTTGGGCCTTGATGCTTTTCTAATTGGAAATTTTGCATTTGTTTCTATCCTTGACATAGTTGTTGAGGGGAAATGAATAAAAATTTGGTTTCAAAATTATTACTTTGGAATCTAGGTGTTCAAAAAAGTAGAAAAACATCATGAAGGGCTTTGTGGAAATTTTATAAACATGGAATTATGAATGTACAAGCTAAGTCTTTGCATTATAAATTTTTGTGAGGCCTTTCTATCATAAGGACCTTATCTCATCTTTATAAGCACTTCAATTTATGAAATATTTCTCCTTAGTGTGGCACAAAATTTGGGTGAATCTATTCTTGTATTTGTTACACCCTTGAATAAATTGCTTGGTGACGTCTCCTTTCTTCTAGATGTAGCTTTAAGAATATAGGAGGATTTATGCTATGCTAGTATATTTTACAAGGTTGAACAAGAAGTACTAAATGGTTATAAAGTTATTCAAGGTTAATGTGTCATATAGATCCTAGTGCTGCAATTATTTCCCATAACTCCTGATGAGGTTAGTTGTTAGTAGGCCTAGTAGGCTTGTTGGCATATTTTCAGGTATACATTAGTGCATTTAGAGAAAAATGAATCCCAAAATACTTGTATTGATTAACATATGTATCAAATAGAGAGGCACTTGGTCCACTTTAGAGGAAACTACGAGTTGCATGTTGATTGAGGTTAAAGTGTTTTTATGGGATGTTCAATGGAGAAATACCTTGAGGATAGGAGTGCTCAACTAAAAAAATGGTCACAATGGAACGATGTTATTTGAAATGTGTTTATGCTTGTGTAAGGAATAAATATAGCACGCACTAGATTTCTTATAGAGTGGGAGGTTGTTCGAAATGTGTTTGTGCTTATGTAAGTAGGAAAACTAGCACACACTAGCTTTCCTCCACAATGGAGTGATGTTCAAAATATGCTTGTGCTTATGTAAGAATAAAATATAGCACACATTGGTTTTCCTCCACAATGGAATGATGTTTGAAATTTGGTTTTGCTTATGTAAGAAGGAAATCTAGCACACACCAACTTTCCTCCACAATGGAGTGACATTTGAAATGTGATTATCCTTGTGCAAGAAGGAAAGCTAGCACATGCCAACTTTCCTCCACAATGGAGTGATATTTGAAATGCATTTGTCCTTGTGCAAGAAGGAAAGTTAAAACATGCTAAATTTCCTCCACAATGGAGTGATGTTGTTCAAAATGTGGTTGGGATTGTGTAAGGAGGAAAGCTAGCACGCACTATCTTTCATCCACAGTGGAATGATATTGTTCGAAATGCACCTGTGTTTGTGAAATGAGGAAAGCTAGTACGTGCTAATTTTCTTCCACAGTGGAACGATGTTTGAAATGTGTTTGTCCTTGCGCAAAGAGGAAAGTTAGTACATCCTAGATTTCCTCCACACTGGAATGACATTCAAAATGCACTTGTGTTTGTGCAAGGAGGAAAGCCAGCATGCGCTAACTTTCCTACACAATGCAATGATGTTGTTCAAAATTCGCTTTAAGTTTGTTGAAGGAGGAAAGGTAGTATGTGCTAGTTTTCCTCCACAATGGAATGATTTTGTTTGAAATGTGATTGTTCTTGTGCAATGAAGAATCTACCACACACTAGCTTTCATTCATGGTGGAATGATGTTGTTCGAAATGTGTTTGTGTTTGTGCAAAGAGAAAATCTAACACATGCTAGTTTTCTTCCACATTGGAATGATGTTGTTTGAAATGCGCTTGTGTTTGTGTATGGAGAAAATCTAGCACGTGTTAGCTTTCCTCCATAGTGTAATGATATTTTTTGAAATGTGGTTATGCTTGTGCAAAGAGTAAAAATAACACATGTTATCTTTTCTCAATAGTGGAATAATGTTGTTTGACATACACGCGCTAGATAGTGGAATAATGTTTGCAAGTAGGAAAGATAGCACGCGCTAGATTTACCCCACAGTGGAATGATGTTGTTTGAAATGCGCTTGTGCAAGGAGGAATGTTAACACATGCTAGATTTCATTCACAATGAAATGATGTTGTTCGAAATGCACTTTTGTTTGTTGAAGGAGGAAAGATAACATGCACTAGCTTTTTTCCACAGTGGAATGATGTTGTTGAAAATGCACTTGCGCTTGTGTAAGGAGGAAAACTAGCACATGGTATCTTTTCTATATAGTGAAATTATGTTGTTCGAAATGCGCTTATGTTTGTGCAAGGAAAAAATCTAGCATGCTATAGTTTTCCTCCATAGTGGAATGATGTTGTTTGAAATGCACTTGTGCTTGTGCAAGGAGGAAAACTAGCATGCACTAGCTTTCATCCATAGTGGAATAATGTTGTTCGACATACCCTTGTTCTTGTGCAAGTAGGAAGCTAGCACGTGCTAGATTTCCTCCACTATAGAATGATGTTGTTGGAAATTCGTTTGTGCAAGGAGGAAAGGTAACACGCACTAGCTTTCCTTCATAGTGGAATGATCTTCGAAATGCACTCGTGCATGTTGAAGGAGAAAAACTAGTATGTGTTAGTTTTCCTCCACAGTGAAATGCTTTTGTTAGAAATGCATCTATGCTTGTGTAAGGAGGAAAAACCAGCATGCGGTATATTTCCTCCACATTGGAATGATGTTGTTCGAAATGCACTTTGCTTGTGCAAGGACGAAAACTAGCATGTGTTGTCTTTCATTCACATTAGAATGATGTTGTTTGAAATGTGTTTGTTCTTGTGCAAGGAGGAAAGCTAACATGCGCTAGGTTTTTTCCATAATGGAATAATGTTGTTTGAAATGCACTTGTGCTTGTGTGAGGAGAAAATCTAACACACACCAACTTTCCTACATATTGGAATGATGTTCGAATTGCGCTTGTGCTTGTGTTGCATGCTAGCTTTCTCATGCTGCAATGTTATTGGAAATGCATTTGTGATTTTGGTAGAATGAGAGCTAATATGCACTAGATTTTCTTCATAGTGTAATGCACTTGTGCTTGTGCTAGAAGGAAGGCTAGCAAGTGCTAGATTTCATCAAGCGCTAGCTTTCATTCATGGTGCAATGCACTTGTGATAGAAGCAAGGCTGGTAGGGATAAGATTTCCTTCATGCTACAATGTCGTTGTTGGCAATGTGCTTGTGTTTTTTCTAGAAGGAAAACTAGCAAGCACTAGCTTTCTTTTAGGCACAACCATAAGGATGCAATCAATTCTCCCAGGGTGTCTTTGTCCTAATGATCGCCATGGCTAGTGTTCTATTTTTGTGTGTTCCCTTCTATTTTCTCGCCATGGCTAGTGTTCTATTTGTGTGTTCCTAATGATCTCCGTGGATAGTGTTCCATGAGGAAGTTACATTCAAGAAATCCAAAGAGATTAAGTAGGAATTAGAAGCAGTTCAACCAACTTCACCCTCTTCTGAAAATGAAGAGTTGGATGATCAAAGGGAGGAACCTCATGAAGGGCCAAGTGATGAGCCCCTAGAACCTACTGGAGAGTTAGAAAGAACTCTTGAAGAACCTCCAGATAAAAGGAAGCCAGGATGGCTTAAAGAAACAATATAGGAAGTAGAAAAGATAGTTGCTCCCAAAGGAACTTTCAGGGAAAGTAAGAGGCCTCACCGATTCAGAGGCTATGTTGCACTGATGAGCAACATCAATGATGTTGAACCTTCTTCATTTGAAGAAGCATATAAATTACAAGTATGGAAGGATGCCATGCTTGAGGAATACAGGTCAATTCTAAAGAATAATGTATGGGACAATGTGTCGAGGCCGAAGGAAAAATCAATGGTCTCTTCCAAATGGATCTATAAGATCAAACATGCAGTTGATGGGCGTGTGGAAAAGTTCAAAGCAAGATTTGTAGCCAGAGGCTTCACTCAGAAAGAAAGAAATGACTACGAGGAGAATTTTTCCCCTGTAGCCACGTATACCTCCATTCAAGCTATTATTGCATTAGCTTTAGTTCTTGGTTGGAAATTACATTAGATGGATGCAAAAATAGCAATCTTGAATGGAAAGATTGAACAGGAGGTCTTTGTGGAGAAACCATATGGTTTCATACTACATAACAAAGACACTCATATATGCAAGCTAAGGAAGGCCTTATATGGTCTTAAGCAGGCTCCCAGAGTTTGGTATGACAGGATTGATGGCTTTCTTAAAAGTCTGGGCTTTTAGAAAAGTGATGTTGATGCAAATTTGTACTTCCAGGTAAGATGGAACTAACATGTTGATGATATCTTTCTAACAAGATATGAAGGGCTAATAGCCTGGAGTAAGAGAGAGCTAATCTTAGAATTCAATATGAAAGACTTAGGCTTGATGCATTACTTCCTAGGATTGGAAGTGTGGCAAAGACAAGGCAAGATATTTATAGCACAAGGAAAATACACAGTGGATGTATTAAAGAGGTTTGGTATGATGGATTACAAATCCATGTCTGCTCCGATGGTTACCAACCTGAGGAAGCTACATGATTATGATTCAGGTTGAAATTTGGTAGATCCCACCATGTATAGGCAGTTGATTGGATCATTGATGTCCACACCATGTCATATATATGCTATGCAGTGATTGAAATGAGTCAGTTCATGACTAAATCGAGACAGAGACATTGGGTGGCAGCAAAGCACATCTTGAGATATCTCAGAGGGACCATTAGTTATGGTATAAGATATACATCCTGTGGTGGTCTATTTTTGCATGGGTATGCAGACGTTGACTGGGCAAGAATCCCAAAGGACCGGAAGAGTAATTCTGGATACAACTTCAGTTTAGGATCTATTATGATCTCTTGGTCAAACTGAAAACATGGATCCATTTCACAGAGTATAGAAAAGGTTGAATACATTGCAGCAAGTGATGCTATCAAGGAAGTAGTATGGCTCAGAAAATTGGTTTCTGGGTTGTTTGGTGACAAGTTTGAGATGACAATGGTTCACTATGACAATCAAAAGTTGCATAAAACTGACAAAGAACCTGGTATTTCATGATAGGTCAAAACATATTGACATGAAGTACCACTACATCTGAGACTTGATCCAGAGTGTTAGAATTTAATAACAAACTAGAAACTAAAATATCTTATTACTTTATTTCCTACTGTAGTTTTGGATCAATGATAAATTTACAAATTATGATGTAAAACCAATAACATAAAAATTCAAATGTAAAACTAATAACCAATAACAGAAAAAATTTAGATGTAAAACTAATAACCAATAACAGAAATAATATAATGAATATGAATAATACCCTATCAAAAACAAGGAACAAAATTACCTAATGTGCTTTTTGTTGTCCTCTTTTCTGTATGCTCAGAAAAAAATTAAGGGTCATGGATCAAACCCTTAGGGGTAGATCTCATCATGGACCTTTAGACAAATTTTCCAAGAAGAACTTTAGGGTGAAACTAGAAAACTAACCAGCATGCCAAACATCAAGTGAGGGGTTGAAACAAGGACACCATTGTCCAAACTAGAGGTTGAGGGAGGAGAGGAGAGGGTGGCAGGCTAGAAGGGAGGAGAGGAGAGGGTCGCAGCCTATTCCCAGCAAAAGATTGGTCCAAAGGAGGGCCACAACACTATAACAGCAAGACGAAAACAGATCCAAGGAGGTCACACCCCATACCAGCAACAAGGAAGGAGCCACACCACTAAAACAACAAGAGGAAAATAGATCCAAGGAGGTTGCACCATCAAACTCAACAAGAGGATTCTCCAAGAAGGTCATACCCTAAACCAGCAAGAAAATCTATCCAAGGAGGCCGCACCCTAAATCAGATTGAACAAGAAGAGAGCCACAACAAATTTCAGACCAAGAAATGTTTGGAGGAAGATGAAAAAATGAATGAGAGAAATGAGGGGAGAGGTCTCCTTTTATAGTTTTGGTAGGAGGTTAGGGTTAATTAAATTAACCTTATCTTTAGGGTTAGATTAAACCCTAATAAAATAAACAATTTGAATAATGAATATTTTAATTCATAAAATATTAATTAGAATACTCAACAAGTCAAGGTGGCTAGGAAAGACCCAAACCACATAAACAATAAGGAGGACATGGCTTAAAGAAGGGGAAGCAACAGTAACAAGAAAAATTCAAAAGGGGGGTCTTCTTCAATGGAAAAATGTCCACAAGGGTTTCATGATATTACTTATAAGCTTTTATCATCCCAGCATAAGAGGATCAATGATGTGATCATGTCCTTCTTCTTAACTAATCCTAGGTCTCATGGACCATCCTGAGAGAGAAGAAGATCACACATCATCTCTACTTGGTACTTAACCAAGAAACTACCTAGTCCCAGACCAGGATACCCCATAACACATCTGGGGGCCCTAGATCACAACTAGGGTCTTATCCACCAAGGTACACAACCAAGGATCAATCCAAGCATGAGCAAGGATTCCCTAGAACAGATCCAAGGGCCCTAGAACACATCCAGGGGCCCTAGAGCCAAGTCAAAAATGACCCTCTTGGCTTTGGCCTACCTCTTCTTAGAGGTTGTTCTTCCTGCATTTGAATTAGGTTCTTCCATCACCCTGGTAACCAAATCATCCAACTCACCTTCTTCTAGGATATTAAAAACCCTAGCCTTCCAGGCATTGAAGTTTGAAGACCCTTCAAGCCTATCTTCTGCTTTGACTGAAGATGAAGCCATACTTAAAACAAGATCTGGTATAAAACAAGCTTACTTTGATCTACAAAACAAACCCTTAGGTGTGGATCTACGTAGGCTCAAAAGTCTACCACAATTGACCTCTTTTCATTCCCTAAGCTCTGATACCATGTTAGAATTTAACAACAAACTAGAAACAAATATATCTTATTATTTTATTTCCTACTATAGTTTTGGATCAACAATAAATTTACAAATTATGATGTAAAACCAATAACAGAAAAATTTAGATGTAAAACTAATAACCAATAACAGAAATAATATAATGGATCTGAATATTACCTTAGCAAAAACAAGGAACAGGATTACCTGATGTGGTTTGTGTTGCCATCTTTTTTGTATGCTAAAAAAAAAATTTAAGGGTCATGGATCAAACCCTCAGGGGAAGATCTCATCATGGAACTTTAGAAAAATTTTCCAAGAATAAATTTAGGGTGAAACCAGAAAACTGACCAGCATGCCAAACATCAAGTGATGGGTTCAAACAAGGACATCATTGTCCAAACTAGAGATTGAAAAGAAGCCACTAATGGCCTCAACAAAATCTATCCAGGACTGCAACAACAATAGGCAGAAATTAGTTTTAGGGTTGCCTCAACAAACCCTAATTAGGGTATTAAAGGTTGTAAGATAAAGCAGCCTACAAGTGGCAGCAACTGAGTGGCACCAGAACTAAGGCAGTAGCAACATAAGGGTGGTAGCAAGAAACAAAGAGAGGGAGGGAGGCTGGAATGGAGGAGAGGAGAGGAGAGGGTTGTTGCCTACACCCAACAAAAGACTGCTTCAAAGGAGGGTCGCAACACTATAACAGCAAAAGAAAAATAGATCCAAGGAGGTCGTACCCTATACCAACAACAAGGAGAGAGCCGCACCACTAAAACAGCAAGAGGAAAAAATATCCAAGGAGGCTACACCCTCAAAATGAACAAGAGGACTGTCCAAGAAGGTCATACCCTAAACCAACCAGAAAATTTATCGAAGGAGGCCGCACCCTAAATCAGACTGAACAAGAAGGGAGCCGCAACAAATTTTAGACCAAGAGATGTTTGGAGGAATATGGAAAAATGAATGATAAAAAAGAGGGGAGAGGTCTCCTTTTATAATATTGGTAGGAGGTTAGGGTTAATTAAATTAACCTTATCTTTCCTCAGATATAGTCCTCGGATATTTCTTTCCTCGGAGGTTAGGGTTAATTAAATTAACCTTACCTTATATTGGTGTGACAACAATATGTGTAGTCCTCAGATATTTCTTTCCAACGAGCTATCGTGCACCTAAAACGAAGATCGTATGCAAAATTTACGACCCCAGGAAGTTGATGTACCAACTTACCCCATCGGGGCCCACGTGACTTTTGGCACTTCATCTCCTAGGGTTAGGTTTTTGGATGTTTAAGGTTTTCTCATTTATTCTTTGTGTTAAAAAGGCCTTTGGAGCCTAATTGTAATTAGGTTCTTGTGAATGAGTGTAGTTGACACAACTCCTCTCAGAGATAAGCTACCACAATTTTAGCAAGCTTGTGTGTTTTTTCATTTTACAGTCTTTTTCATTTTAGACAATCATTAATAGAATTTGAGTTTTACTATATTACTGCGTTCCTTGTCATATCTCTGTGTAATTCTTTGTTATATCTAATTTATATCTCTCCCTTCATATCATTCTTAAAATAATATGGATAATGAGTTTTCCAAGGAAGCTCTTGAACTTCAGAATGGTTCCTTTGATTTCTATGAGTACTTTATGGGACAAAAAGTAAAACGATGGAATTATGCTTTTAAATCCTTTCTTTTTATAAGATTGTAGTGAATTTTTGTAGCAGTTTAGTACAAAAAATGTATGTTAGCACAGCATTTTTGGTAAAGAGTTTTTGTATGATGAAACAGTGAAGGAAGCACACTGGCAGGTCATAAGTTTTGACAGGTGTCGGAAAGGCCGTATGATCGAATGTAACATGTGTATTCCTCATATGAATGTAAATGTTTTTTTTCTTTGAAAAAAAAATTAAAAAATATTGTTGATTAATGGTCATAATTTTAATTTCAATATTTTGCTTAACCATTTTTCAATTATGCAAAGCCTTTTGTTATGACCATATCTACTCACTCTGCATATATATATATATAGTTTCCGTTCCTCCGCACTTTGCACATGTATATCCCCTCTCAACCATCACATTAATATTAAATGTTGCCCCAACATCCTCTAAAAGTTGATAATAATCAAATATTAACACCAAACTCTTTTAACTCTATATATATATATATATATATATATATATATATATATATATAAATGCTTTCATGAAAATGCTTAACTTAAAAAATATTGTTAAACATGTATATCTTCCGCACAGATATATCTTCAACACAAACATATCATCTGTACAAATATATCTTCCTCACCTCTGCATAGGTATATCCTTCGCACAACCAACACTTAGTTTAATTTGAACCCTTGTGCGAAGAATTCATATGACTTATCCTCCCACATTTCCATTAGTTCCACATCGCAGATTCTGACAAACGATGTTATTTGCATGATAACCAAGTCATTTATGACATGTTCATTTGTTAAGATTCCACCACCAACTCTCCATACTTACTTGAATTTATTTTAAGTAACAATGTTTATTATATATAAAAAAAAATATACAAAGTGAACAAAATATTTGTATGCATATGTTTATCTTAAAAAAATATTGTTAAGTTGAATTTATTTTAGATAACAATGTTTATTATAAAAAATAAGTATATAAAGTGAACAAAATGCTTTTATGCATATGTTTAAGTTGGTCATTTTGGACCCTTGTGTGAAGAATTCATATCACTCATCATTTCGCACTACCGCAACTTCGCACCTCAAATAATTATCAATGTTATCAATAATATGCATAAATAGTGTGAATAATATGCATAAATATGCAATTTTTCCTTACTTAAAAAAATAAATTATTATAAAAAAATGTTTTAAATATTAATATTTATTTTACACATATAAAATAGTTACACAAAACAATTTTCTTTTGTTGATACTCAACAAACATTAATAACGAAGTCTTTTAACTTTTTAGATATCTCAATGCTTTTACATATATACATATATTAAAAAACAAGTGTTGCATGGCAACTTAGTCCCTACCAAGCATATTCGGAAATGAAGATGATAACTGGCACTATATAACTATTGATAATGATGATGATTAAGTAAGGATCATTTTACATCTCATTATTGAAGAGATTTTAATATCTCTCATTGATGTACCATACTCACAATATTGAGCCTATGTTTAGGAATATTATAATAATAATTAATATGATATTTATCCCAAAAATTTATTTATTTATATAAATAATTTTATAAAAACTAATTATATCAACTATTAACTATTCAAAAAAAATCGTCAAATTATTTTATTTGATATTAAATTTTTATTAATTTTTATCCATAAATTTTTAATGAAAAATATATTATTATGAATCTTTTAAATATAAATTTATACGTATAAAATCCATTTTCTTAGTGCTTCATATTCTACTAGGTATAGTCTTGTTTTAACTAAGAGTATCTTGTAATGGGTGTTTATTTTTTCTCTTAGGAGGCTTGTTATTGGGTGCTTTTTCACTTGCTCGATTTGGTTCCATCCATTTCTTGATGTACTTGGTCCTTATACTTCACATCCTTAAAGAAGTATCGGGGTTATGAGCATTTGAAAGAGAGAGTGCATCATTTGATAATCTTGAACCTTTGTTGTCCTACATCTATTTTGCGAAAAGAAAAATGATTCTCACTTGTCTTGTAGTGGTTTCTTTGTGCATACATCACATCCTCTCAAGTATTTATAGTTTTATATTATATCTAATGGTTAGTTGGCTATTTTTGTACGAACATGTGCTGAGTTAAAATCATCAATATTAAATAGACTAGTATGAAATAGATATTTTAGTATTTATGAAATTTATAATTCCATATTGAAAATTTAATATTTTAATTATATATTTCAATATATATTTGTATTTAAACCCATCATATGGAAAAGGACATTGCATTAAAACATGCTTACATTTGTGAAATACTATGAAAACACTAAATACCAAATATGAAGAATCTAATTCTTTCATTAGCATATACCAATATCCTGTACAAGATATCAAATATCTTTCCACACTCATCCTATTCTATATTTTTTCTTCTTTTAAATAAAATCATTTACATCCATATTCCTTAATAAAAAAATATAATAATCTATTGATTGATTTTTCAATATAAAAACGTAAAATTTAGTGGTACGCTTTAGATATCTATACCTAGAAAATCTGACGGATATGTATTTCATAGAAATTCCACTACCTTCGACATGTGCTCTCCACTCTCGACCATTATGACGTATCCATGCATCCACATGTCATCGTATGTTTGTGATTGGGGGAGAGGGAGGAGATGTTGACGACAAAGGACTACCATCTCATGTTAAGTTGGAAAATAAGGTAAGGACACCATGACAGAAAAAATGAGTGGTTTGAGTCGGTTAATCAGTTCACGTCAAAGAGAGTGTATTATTAGAGTATGATAGTGTAATGTATAAAGTATTTGGAAATGACATTTATATTTTTTTTTTAATAATAAGTGTGCATAGACTTTAGTAAGGTGGTACTTCTAACAAGGTATATTTAATTATGTAATTAATTTTAAACATAGAAAGATGTGAAGGCAACAATAAGACCTCAAATATATTAACCAATAAAAAATCAGAAAAAACAAATAATTTATTTTATATATATAAGTTAAACAATAACTTTCATACTCAAATTTAAATTGAAAAACAAATTCATGTCATAGATCACAAACTCAATACTATAGTACCTTGGCAGGGACTAATAAGTATATAAAGTGAACAAATTAAAAATTATTGTTGATTAATGGTTATAATTTTAATTTCAATATTTTGCTTAACAATTTTTCACCTTGTGCACAGCCTTTTGCTATGAACTTATTTACGCATTACACACAGATATATATCTTCCACACCTCCGCACAGGTATATCCTCGTACAATAGACACTAAAATGCATTATTATAGCAAAAACCAAACCAAAAGCGATGTAATTTACACGATAACTGAATCATTTATGACACGTTGATTTGCTAAGGTTCCATCGGTAAATCTCCATACTTAGTTAAATTTATTTTAAGTAACAATTTTTATTATAAAAAAATAAGTATATAAAGTGAAGAAAATGCTTGTATGCATATGTTTAAGTTGGTCTATTTTGAACCCTTATCCGAAAAATCCATCTCACTCATCCTCTCGCACTCTGACACTTTCGCAACTCTGCACTTCAAATAGTTCCACAACACGGATACTAACAAACAATGTAATTTTCACAATAATGATTCATTTATGACACGTTGATTTGCTAAGATTCCACCGCTAACTCTCCACACTTCACTAAATTTATTTTAAGTAACAATGTTTATTGTAAAAATAAAAATTAACCACTATAAGTAGTGTTTTTATTAATTATTGAAGAGACTTGCTACTGCATAAAGGAAACACATAAATGATGAAACTAAAATCCCATATCATATACATTTTTTTACATTGAAAAGTTGCAAGATTGGTTCATCTTGTTCATACAAATAAGAGAAATTTGAGTGAAGTGTTTTGATCAAACATTACACCAATACCACAACAAACTTCAATAAAACACAATAATTGCATTATGCATGAGGCACATGCTATTAAACAACAAACATAGAAACTAATCTCACCTATCTATGAAATGCATAAATTAATGAATAGACCAAAACCTTCCAAAAATACCCACTATCAATAATTTTGCATAAATTAGTGAACGAACTTGCTATTGCATAAAGGAAGTAGAGAAAAGATGAAACTAAAAGTCCATATTTACAATTTGTATATGAATATATCCAGAGTTTAGAGTTTAGTTGATATAATTACAACTTACATTTATTATCATACACAAGAATTTAATGTATCTTAAAATTAAAACCAAACCAAATTCTTTTAAAACTACCCATTATCATTAATTTTCTAGAATTTGCACAGTTAAAATGTAACCTTGAAACCAAATCCAAACAAAAATATTCTAAAACTACCCATTATCATTATTTTTCTATAAATTATTGAATAAACTTGTTACTAAAATGTACTTTTAGAGCCAAATCCAAACCAAAAATCTTCTTAAAAAAACTTGTTATCATTAATTTTGTATAAATTACTGAATAGACCAAAATCCTCCAAAAATACCCATTATCAATAATTTTGTATAAATTACTGAACATGCTTGGTATTGCACAAAGGAAGTAGAGAAATGATGAAACTAAAAGCCCATATTATATACCATTTTTTACACTGAACAGTTGCAAGACTTGTCTAACTTGTTCATACAAATAAGAAAACTTTGAGCGAAGTGTTTTGATCAAACATTAAACCAATACCACAACAAACTTCAATAAAACACAATAGTTGCATTATGCTTGAGGCATACACTATGAAGCCACAAACTTCTTTTTTTTTGTAAGTGTGAGTATCTATATTACTAAAAAGGATTAATATACAAAAAGAGAAACTCCCTGGTTTGCCAAAAAGGAAACCAACCTAGGGGTTCCGGAATTGCGCTCTTTAAGATGACAGAGGGGTTTGGTTGGACCGCCACATTGGGAAATCGGTCCAGTCACATCATATCCAGTTTTTGACAGACTAATCATAATAGAAACATAAAAAAACACAGGACAACAATTGAGACTGGCCCAGTAACATTCATTGATCATTGACTAACCCGACACTAGTCCAGGATTATGAGATGCTTCTTTCCATATTTCACCTTGTCCTTTCTCTCCTCCTTTTGAGCCACCGTGTAGGTCTTCCTGATTTGGGCTGGTGCTACATTCCCATTAGCTGGTGTGATGTCCATATGATGGATGTAGAGCAAGTATAAGTGGAATTGGGCAGCCACTCGCTCCAGCTTCTCCTTATGGTTCTTTTGGTCCTCTACAATTCATTTTGTACTAGCATCTAGGTTGTTGAGGCGACTTAGGATTTCTTTGAGAAACTTTTTGTGGTCCATGTTACCCTTATGACTAACGAATTTATTTTTTGTGCTCACTTTGCCTATTAACATCTTTGTCCACCATGCCATCTCTACCACCTTATGGTAGAGGGTTTCCCTGGACTGCATGGTCCCTGGGTTCGTTATTCGATCTGCTTCCTGGCTCAGTTCCTCTCATTATTTGCATTTGCACTTAGCTGTGATTTCCTTCTCCCACCTGGTGATGGTCGCTTTTCCTTTCAGTTGGACCAATGCCTAGAAGGTGCTCTTGGAATCTCAGGCCGCTTACTCCATCCTTGAAATCCTCCTATGGCTTGTCGGATTTTCTTCCATCTGGGTGTTTCTTTTGATGTGTGTTTTCTTCATACACACCATCTTGGTTGGCTTGTGGTGGTTCTTTCCCTGAATTCTCCTTCTGTTCCTATCGACCCATGGGTGCCTTCTTTCCTAGCCCTTGTTTTTGTGGTGGCTCTTGTTGTTGTGATTTTCTTGACTGCAACTATCCCTAGTACTTCGCCTCTTATGGCAGTTCTCCTGCTGCGGACTCGTCCTTGCAATCATGGTCTACCCATAGAGGTGGTCCTTCCCATCATTTTCCTCTGTCTCAGTATGTGTGATCATGACAACCCGTCTGTTATCCTTGCACCAACCATTGCCCCTGCTCGTTGTGTAATCAACTATGTTATTCCTCTTACATGTGCTCGGGAAAGGTGTAACCATACTGGTACGTGGTGATGTCTTTTGTACTACATCACTCACAGCCTGTTGAGTCCCATCTGTATTGTCCCTTTCACTAACCTTGCACTTTTTACTACTGATGTGATCTTGCTATAATACCCCCATCTGTTGTGTGATCTGATCCTATATTGTCACTTGCGATCGGATGTTGGTCCTGAAGATTTTGCCTGGGTTTGTCATGCCCACCTATTGGCCTTGCATCACTCCTCTCGATGTGACCTTCCGTACTTAGGTTGTCTTCATGGTCTTTTGTCACTGTTTGTATGAAGTCTGTTCTCAATTGACCATTTGGGATGTTGTTCCAGGTAGTGTCTAAACCTGATCCTTCCTTGCTAACCCCTTCGTTAGTGATTCTGTCTGCCAGGCCATTTGTTGACCTACGTACCCAGCGCAACTCCACCATGTTCATCTTTTGCAGATGCTCCTGAATTTTTTGAAGAGAGTGTGCCAAGCGCCAGTATCTGTGGACTTTGCCCACTCTGGTGTCATTTTGGATTCTCTTCATCGTGTTGATTACCAATGTGGAGTCACCTTCCATGATAGTGTTTGTCATCCTTTCACGGCTTAGAATCTCGAGGCCAATCTCCAGGGCTCTAAATTCTGCTACATTCTTACTTAACTTTCCCATAATCCCCATGTATAGCTGAGTTATGTTGTCGTCACTATCCCTAATAACTCCTCCCATTTATGTCATGCCTAGGTTTCCTTTTTCCACCCCATCAAAATTCAACTTGAGGGACCCTGCTAGAGAGGGATTCCAGTTGTGCTCACCTATTTGGAGTTGTGGTGGTCGTCCTATTTATGTGTTTTTACCCTTGTCTTTTAGGTGAAATGATTCTAGGACTCTAGAGTCCCAATCTGGGAGTTGCGCTTTCCCATTCTAGAGGTTGCGGCTTTGCACCATTTGTCTTGTCATGGAGATTATTTCTTCTTTGATTTTTCCTTTCGGGAGGCTTTCATTCTTGAAGATGTGCCAGTTCCTTTCTTTCCATATTGTCCATATGATCATCCTTGGAATGAGCATCCAGCAGAGGTTCACCTCTTCATTTTCGTTGTAACTCTCATTCCAATCATTGATGGTTGTGCAGATGTTACCTCAGGTCCTGTTGGACTATCAAAAAATACCTACCACCCAGTCCCATATCTCTATTGTCAAGCTACATTCATCGAGGAGATGATTCATTGTTTCTTCCTTAGCTTGGTAGAGGTGGCACCGTGACAGGCCTATGAAGCCCCTTTTCCTTAGGTTTTCCGAGGTTAGAACTCAGTTGTGAAGTACTAACCATTTGAAAATTTTAATTTTTGGCCAATGGGGGTTGCTCCAGAGCTTATTCCATTGTTGCACTGGGTCTCCTTGGTCTTGGTCCATGATGTAGTATTGGGCTTCCTTCAAGTTGAATTCTCCACCATTTTGATGGCCCCATCTTAATTGGTCATCTTCTTCTGAGACTACAATTTTCCTTCTCCTTAGTTCCTCCTCCACCTCTCTCATGGATGTTGCGGTCCTATCTCTAGTTTGGGAATTGAGATTGTCCCAGATTCTCCATCTGTTTCAATCTGTTTCTTGCTTCCAGTAGTGGTGGAATTTGGTTTTTCCTTACGCAATCATGTCCTGTTGGCATTCCTTCCTGTCTAGATTTTCCATTTTGGGTTCCTGTTGCTAGGCATCCTCCCATAATCTGGTTGTTTTACCATTCCTTACTTCCCAAAAGTTGTGTGTCTGGACCTAGTTTTTGTTGCACTAGGCTAGGTTCCAGATGGTTGATCCCTCCTTGGTGCCCATAAAACGAATTCAGTCCTAGTCATTTATGTCCATGGCACACTTGGCCTTCCGAAGTTTTTCCCATGGGGTAGAGGTTTCTTTGACCCATTGCTACTAGAGTTTCACCCCATAGGCTTTGTTGGTTACTTATGGGTCTTGTATCCCTAGTCCTCCTTTGTATTTTTTCTTGCAAACTTTTTCCCAAGCCACCAAGGCCCATTTTTTCTTTGTTTCCTCTCCTCTCCATAGGAAGTCCTTTTGGATGGTCCTTATTTTTTGTAGTATTCCTTTGGGGGTGGTAAATAAAGACATAATATAGGTTGGAATTACTTGCATAACCATCTTGTTCAGTACCAGTCTCCCCACAAGGTTGAGGGATCTGTACGTCTAGTTTTTCACCCTCTCTTGTATCTTGTTGAGAACTCCTTCCCAAGTTGCCATTTTGTAAGCTTTGTCCGTCAGGGGGATGCCCAAGTATCTAGTTGGTAGTGTTTTGCACTCAAAGCAAAAAATATTTGCCAGGTTCCTTTGGATTGTAGGGTTGGTATTGAAAAAGTAGATCATCAATTTGGAATGGTTGATCTCGGCTCCTGAGGCTTCCCCAAACTCTTATAAGATTCTTTTGAAAGTTTTTCCTTCTTTGACCATGGGTATGCCATGGAGTAAGGTGTCATCCATGAACTGTTGGTGTGTGGAAGTAGGGCATTTTTTGAAAGGTTTGAGGCATGTTATTTCTCCTCCTGTCGTTGCGCCTTTTATACATCGACTGAGACCTTCCACCATCAGGATGAACAAGAAGGGGGATAGCGGGTCTCCTTGTCTGATTCCTTTAGTAGGCCAGAAGGGTTTCACTGGGTCTCCATTTATCATGAGCGAGTAACTTGTCATTGAGACTAGGATGATAATCTAGCTGATCCAGTGTTGGGTGAAACCAAAGGCTTCCAGAGTCTTAACCATGTAGTGCCAGCTAATTTTGTCATAGGATTTTGCTAGGTCAAGTTGTATTATCATCCCCCCTCTCCTCTGGATTTTCAAGGTGTGAATTACCTCATGGGCATGGATGATGTTGTCCATGATTTGTCGTCCTTCCACAAAACCCGCCTATTCTTGTGATATCAGTGTGGGTAGGAGGGGTTTCAATCTATTGGCTATAACTTTGGAGATTATATTGTAAACCACATTTCATAAAGATATGGGTTTGTAGCGGTCTGGGGTCCTTGCTTCATTTTCTTTGGGGATTAAAGTAATCATTGTGTCATTTAAAGCTTTTAGGATGGGGGTCGACCGTCTAGATTCCTCCACCACCCTGTAAACATCGTGTTTGACCACTTCCCAACAGGATTTGAAGAATTCCACTATGAAACCATTTAGACCTAGGGATTTCTCGTTGGGCATCTCCTGGATCACTTGATCAATTTCCTCCTTAGCTATGGGTTTGTTGAGGTTGTTATTTTGTTCCTCGGTGACTAGAAGGGGGATTTGTTGCATTATCCTTTGGATGCCCTCCGTTCAGTCTTTGTTGGGTTCCTGGGCTATCCCCTAGAAGTGACTTACTAGGGTATTTTCAATCTCCTTGTGGGATTCTCGCTCGATCCCATCCTGATCCTTAATTTTCAGAATTTTGTTGTGGGCTCATCTGGCAATGGTTGTTCTATGAAAAAACTTGGTGTTCCTCTCTCCTTCCTTTAGCCATCTGATTTGGGACTTTTAGCGCCATAGAATTTCTTCCTGCTGGCATCCTTTCTCCCATTCCTGGGTCATTTGGATCTTTTCCTTTTTTCAATCCTCTGTATAGCTCTCTGCTATGCAAAACTCCTGGAGTCTTCTCATTCTGTCTTCAATATTTTTCTTCTCTTGGTTTATGTTGCCAAAAATTTCCTTGTTCTACTCCCTGAGCTTGTATTTGATGTACTTTAGTTTCTTATAGAGTTTGAACATCTGTGTCCCTTGCTCCTGTTGCTCCTCCCGCCACCACCGGGTGATGTTCTCCTTGAAGTTGGGGTGTTCTATATAGAATTTCTCAAATCTGAATGGTCTATTCTTCGGGGTGGTTGGAAAGTTTGCTTCCAATTGGACTGGCTAGTGATCAGACCCTCCCCAGGGAAGGATGTTGCAATCTAAGGTTAATCCCTGTATAATGATGGATTTTGACACCAAGAATCTATCTAGTCTTGTCACAACCTGATGTTGATTTATCTGTGTGTTGTTCCAAGTGAAATGTCCATTATTGGTTCTAATTTACACCATCTTCACTATGTCTATGAATTTTGAGAAATCTTCTGCATCTCTATCCAATCTCCTAGTGCCTCCTTTTTTCTTCGCAAGTGATGTTATGATATTGAAGTACCTTGCCAGGATCTAGTGGAGATTGTTGGAGTAGGATTTTAGGTCTTATAGGTCTAGAAGCATTCTTCTCTTGTCCTCTGACATCTGGGGTCCATACACATTAGTGCATAGAATCATCTCTGTGTTTCCAATGCTTTGCATGTTAACTGAAAGTGTGTGTCTAGTAGCCTCGGCTGCGATTAGGTTCATCACTTGTGAGTTCCACAAGGTGAGGATAGCTCCTACCATCTGTTGTCCTTCGACAGCCAACATCTTGTACTTGCTCCATTGTTTTTTGTTGATTGTTTCCATTCTATCTACAATGCATTTTGTCTCTTGGATGAAACAAAGGTCTAGTTGCTCCTTCCTAAGTCTATTTCTAATAATTCTCTGCTTTCTTGGGTTGTTTAGGCCTCTTATATTCCATGTTATAATCTTCATATTAAACATATGGGGGGGAGTTGGGAAAGAGATTTTTTATCTTACCTGAGTTTATCAGCAAAGCTCCTAGTTCCTGTAAGGCTATGCTGTTTGATTTCCTTCCTTTTTCTCTTCTCATCTGCTTGGGTAAGAGTTGAGGTTGTCCGTCACCTGCTTTGATTCCTAGGTGTCCTATCTCCCCATGTGCGCGCTTGAGCCCTCTAGATTTGGTTTCCTCCCTTAGGAGGAACAAGTATTGGATGCGGTCTAGTTACTCCACTGGTACATTTTCTATGCCCTACCTTTTCCATTGCTCTAGTATGTTTGGGAGGTCGATCCCTTCCCTTTCCACAATGTATCTGAGATCCGTATATTCCGTTCCTACCTTGCTTGGAGTCATTTCCGCGTCTCTCTGCCTCTTGCATGGGGGTGGGAGTACCTCTGGTTTCTCCGTCCATAGGAGTTGCACTACCCCCCTATCCCATCTCTATTCTTAGGCTATCTGTGTCCTCATTTGTTGCTTGTTCCCTAGCTTCTTTAGCTTTTGTCTTTTCCTTTCCTCCTTCCTCCCCTTTGTTGGTCCTGTCCCTTCCTTCTGGTTTATTCCTTGCCTCCAGATTTCTCCCTGTTGGGGTTTTACTTTGTTTCTTGTTAGCTCTGTTTCTGTGGTTTGGTTTTATAAACCCATCCTCATCCTGTTGTAGTTTGGTGTTTTCCGCTTCTTATTTTTTAATGATTGGACATTCTCTGGTTAGGTGTCCATGTTCATGACATCTTCTGCAACTTAAGGGGATCTTCTCATAGTCAATGTTTTGTATCCATTCCTCATCCCTGAATTCCAGGCTGACGTCTTCTGGGAGTGCCCCTGACACATCCATCTCTATGCAGATTCTTGCATAGGATGTGTATCGTAAATTAAGACCATTGTTAATAACCATTAATATTAATACATTAATAACCCTAAAAATATATTATTAATACATTATTCTTGACATGGTTAATTATTAATATTAATTAATAATTATTGTATAAAATGTATGTATGCATAATATACATACATACTGGTAAAGTGCCCCTTATATAACATAGTTAATTTATGTATATTAATAATAACTACTACCCCTTATATATTAATAATAAATCAAGACCATTGTTAATAACCATTAATAATAGTATTAATAACCATTAATATTAAGATTGATTGATATCACATTAAACCCTAATATTAATAATATAATAAAATATGAACCACTTTTGATTATAATAGTGTATTATTAATAACCCCAATTTTAATAATCCCAAGGGTGGGAGTGAATATTAGAAAAAACATATTAGTGGGGGTGTGGGGTAATATTAGATCAAACGTAATATGTTTTCTCTAATATTACTCCGAACCTTCATAATTGTAATTAAAATAACCCTAACCCTAGGATTTTTCTTTGTACAAACTCTAATACACTCACCACATACACTTGTGCAATTAATTTTAATTCATTTTTATTCAAAATTAAAGAATTAATGTGAGAAATCATTTTCCTTAAAAATGACTAACTTCATATCTTCTTTATTAACTCATCAAAATATATTATAACCATAACCCTAACATTTGTCTTAATACAAACTCTAATGTAGTCACCACATACACTTCTGCAATTAATTTTAATTCAGTTTTTATTCAAAATTAAAGGATTAAGGTTAGAAATCATTTTCCTTAAAGGATGATGACCTTCATATATCCTTTATTAACTCCATCAAAATATATTAAAAAAACTTTAAAACCAACGTGAAGTCACCACATACACTTTTTGCATTTAATTTTAATTTAGCTTTTATTCAAAATTATGGTTAAGAACATGTGTTTTCCCTTAAGAGGTCACAGGTTCAAATCCAGAGGGGGGTAGGGTATGTATACCTTCGTAGACTTTAACAGTCAAAATGTTGGGCGGAGGGGGGTCCCTTGTTCCACAAACAAGGGGGTCTCATACACCAATTTGGTGTGTTGGCTTGGCCGTGACCTTAAAAATAGATTATTATTATTATTATTATTAATATTAGAATTCATTTTAGGGTGACGACCTTAATATCTTCTTTATTAACTCAAAATATATGAAAAAAACTTTAAAACCAGTGTGGTTTATGCAAACCAATGCGATATGTGCGAATTAAATAAAACCAACTTATCTTCTTTATTAACTCAAAATATATGAAAAAAACTTTAAAACCAACATGCAACTCAATGCGGTATGTGCGAATTAAATAAAACCAACTTCGCTCAATCTTTACATTTCTTATGAAAAGAGTAATCACAAAATTAAATGGATTTTTTTTGCTTTTTGGCTTCATGTTGGTTTCATCAGGAAATATATCTTCAAGCTCATTCATCTCTGTTGTCATTGTAACGAGTCTCCTGTAGAACTCTTCAAATTTGAAATCTATTGAATAGTAGGGTGGAGACGAGAGAAAATTCTAGTGAGGAGATGATAGATCAATTAAATAGAATAAACTCTCGTCTAAAGTAGCAGTATCTTCTGCAAAATAAAAATGAAAAAGATATTTGGTGATTGTATCTTCTGCCAAAGAAAAAGGAAAAAGATATTTGGTGATTGCTTGTCTGACAAATAAATTTTCATTTATGTTTCAATATAGCCATGGAATAATTAATGATTACATTAATATTCTCAAAACACATTGGTATTCTATAGATCTTCTTATCATGTAAATCCATAAGAAGCATGCATGTCTTGTGAATTAAAAAATACATTGGCATTTTGATGTTATTCCTATTATGCCCCCACCTGGTTTGAAAATTCAAATTTTTGGATAGAAGTTCGGAAATCCTTTTTTCGAGATTTCATATCTAACTCCCATTTGCTAGGAAATATTTAGGTTTCTTCCAATGAAACCATCAACTACATAAGCTAACTGCAATTTTGGTTTGAGGTCCTAGTTATAACAAACATAATACATAAATCCCTCGTTAATTGTTGAATCCTGTAGTCTAGATATCATACATATATAATATTCCTTCTCAACGTACATATCAATGGTGCAGCTATACACACTCTGATTATAAGACCACAAGTAGATGTTTAAAACATTGTGGTTGTTGGCTTGCACATAACCTCCCAAATACCAAAGTTTGTGTGCTTAGTTTTTGTATATAGAATTATATTCAGCACAGCCAAAAAATCATCTAAATCATCTAGAGTTTGGCCTCTACTCATTCTGTCTCAGTATTGGAAGCCTCTTTTTCACTAGATGCACTTGATTCCAAGTCGAACAATTAGTTTGGGTCCCTTGCACAAGCCCATGGATCCAACATTACTTTCAAAACCTAATCGTTAGGGTTCCTCTAGCTCGTTTGCATGCCATGCTTTGAGGCATCACGTGTTTCCAATGGAGCGTCGGTCTAGAAGGAGCGAGTGTTAACAATTGTCTTCTGGCATATCGTGATCCCTTCATATGGTGGCCAAATGTGGCACAACCTGCTTTAATTCAAACACCATTGCATGCTTCACACCATAAAAACAAAATGAAACGTTTACCCGAATATGTGATCCATGGTAATGAGGAAAAATGAAACGCTTGCCCCAATATGTGATCTGTGGCATGAGAGGAGGGAGAGGTGTAAAGTAATTATCCCATGAAGCTTTGTATACATATTAATTTTTGTTAACCACGTAAACGCGACAATCAATGGTTAGGGTAGTAATTTTTTAATATAATTAAGTAAATGTGAGAAAGCAAATAGCTGAACGGATTCATTTTTAAATGCGAGGATGTTATCAACATTAAATCCCATTCATTGATTTGGAGACCAAACAAAGAATATGCCAACATCTTTAACTACAAGAAGGAAAGAGTAGACTAGTTTACCTATTACATTTTCTTTTGCATTTAGGTATGTAGACAATCCAATCATTTTCATTTTTCTGCTCAAACATCTCAATTGCTACTGCTTTCCTGTGGCAAGCCAATCCATCAAAAACATAGTACCTTCTTTGTAATTGCTTCATTTCTGTGAGTAAAAATTAGCTACACGAATTCAGATTAGAAAGTAAAAATATAATTTCAATAGATGAATTGAAATGCTATTTCAAAATGCATCAAATAAAGTCATCAAATCAGGGAGAGGAAGGAAACAAATAAAGAGATATTACTACTATTTATTTCTAGTAAATTAGAACAACCAAACACTTTAACTAATCTATTACTTTCTGTGAAATAAATATAATCAATTACAGTTGAGGAGACATTTTTTTTTTTTGCAAGCATGGCTTCAGGATAAGAATAAGTTTGAACTCGTGACGTGCTTAGCAGCATGAATTCAGTTTGCTGGCCACTAGACCAAACCCCTGCAAGCTAAAAAAAAAATTGAAAATTGTCTCCTCATACATGAATCAAATCATATTGAAGACACAATTTTCATACACAAATTTCAATTATAGTTGAATAAAAAAACAAGAAATCAAGTAGAGAGCTCACCGAGAAGAAATGAATACATATGAAGATGAATCAAACTCCATGCCACATCGTCTTCTATGATCCAAAAACTTTGAATTCCCTCAAATGTGTCTCAGTTCTGTCACTTTTCACCTTCTCAGAAAAAAACAAATATTAACTCACAACACAAAATCCATTGATCACAGACGAATACATAAAAACACACAAAGAAAACATAATAGAAATTGACAAAGCGTTCAGAGCATGACCATACACTAAAATCCCTAACAGAGAGAAGTTGGTGAGGAATGAGAATCAGAGAACGTTTTATTTTATATGCAAAGGGTAGTGATTTTCCTAATAGAGAGAAAAGAAAAAAGCATACTAAAAGCCAGCCAACCGAAAGACAAAAGCATACTCATACAAAAGAAAAAAGCAACTGACGGTGATTTTCCTTCTCTAGAAAGTTCGATCAAGATTCATCGAACGAATACTAAGATCAAGATTGGAAATTCAAATTTTCATCCAAACCATAATGTAGATGTTGAATAGTAAATTCACATGATGGAGAGTGAAACTTTTGGTTTTCCATGCAATGTTGGGTAGTAAATTTTGTATGTTTCCATGGTAAATTCAATTATTTTCAATGAGATCAAGATGCATATTACAATCCCAGGGTAACATCTGTGTAAAGTCAGAAAAAACAAATTAAACATGAAAGACATGTCAGACATAAGTTCAAATTCAGCCCTTGGATGGGGTTTTTGTTAATATCTAACGATGGATTAATAGAAGTGTCAAAGAATATTTTAAATTAATAGTTTTTTCTGGTATGATGCAACTGATTCTTTACACCTCATGCATTTCAAATTTATTGCGTAATTTTTACAAGTAGACCAGCAACAAAAGTAATTTATAAAATATATATTATGAAATAAACCAATTCGATGAAGGACTTCAATTATTTCCAAAAAAAAATTATTTATGACAATGGTATGTATTTGTTTTTGTTTTTTTAATATTTTTACTCATTTTCAAGTAAATAAATATTCAATTTACAATGGTATGTATTTGTTTTTGTTTTTTTAATATTTTTTCAACTAAATATTTAATTTACACGTTTTCAAATAAACAAATATTCAATTTACAATGGTATGTATTTGTTTTTGTTTTTTCAATATTTTTTTAACTAAATATTCAATTTACTTGTTTTCAAATAAATAAATATTCAATTTCAAATTAATTGTTTTCAAATAAATAAATTTTTGTTTTTGTTTTTCTAATATTTTTTTAACTAAAGATTCAATTTACTTGTTTTCAAATAAATAAATATTCAATTTGCAGTAAATAAATATATTTATATTGAAGAATTATTTTTAAAAGTATGATAACTTACATGTTCATAGTATGTTTTTTATCCTCAAAAAAAAAAATAGGTATACAATTTACTTGTTTTATATAGATGCGTTTGCAAACAAACTATTCTACCAATGTGTTTTCCAAACAAACTATTTTACCTTCTTCAATATTAATTAAATGTTTGTTTTTTATATTTTCTATAAATATTAATTATGTGTTTGTTTTTTATATTTCATATAAATTAAATTTCCATGTTAAATTAATTTATAATATAATATAATATTCTTCAAGTTTTTTTTCTAGATAAGAGTTGAACATGTCAGTTTTGGGAATTGAACCTGGGTGGAAGGGAAACACCCTCAACACAAACCACTTGGGATAAACCCAATTGACAATTATCTATGTATTTCATTGTAATGATCCCATCGTTATGACTACAAGTGAAGCAGAAAGTGTGTATTTATTTATATATTTATTTTAAATAGGATGACAACCACGATTACAACTAAACAACACGTCTGACGGTGAGCACCATGCTCGCAGAACATGCAACAGATAACTATGACTCCACGCACTGGCACAAGAGCAATTGGGAGAAACATGCGTAAAACAACAAAGAGAAATGACTGCCTGCCCGACACAAATATTACCACGCCTACAAGCTAAGGGACAACATCCCCATCCCGACACAACGACCTCGACTGCCAGTTAACTAGGACCTCGCTGGCGTGAAACCAAACGCATGAATTCGTTCATCCTAAGTGCCAATAGTAAACTTACAATGGTCAACATCACCCACACAGAAAGCACAGACCCCGACCAAGTTATCCTTCACCTCTATCCCTTAGGGTGCGCAATGATCCCCTCATCAAGAATCATGTCATTCCCAGGTGATAGGCACGACTATAACCCTGGCGCTACATAACCTATCTGGACCAAGGACTCTAGATGAATCCAACGCGCTAGGAGTTGGGTTACTAAAAAGAAGACTATTGATCTAGGAACGCAATCGACAGGTCAACGAGACGGATATGACATTCATACAACACAATAATTTCTTGCGCAAACAAAAACATATGGTCGATCAAATGATTAACAGGAAAACAAAGATCATTGCGGCTATAATCCCAACCCCAAATTAGATAAATATATATCGCCTCCCTTAGAACTGAAACCACTATCTTGTAGAACTGAAACTATAAGAGTTTGTTGTCTTAACTCGCTAAGTAAAACTGAACCAGGTTGCTATCTTATCAATCTAATATCATTTAAAACTAGACCTGTAAGCCAAAGGTTTTGGTGCAACTGAACACCAAATTATTCACATAAAAGAATAATTCGTTTAAAAAGATGTACATCACAATGCTACCACTCCGGTTCAATAATAAAGATAACAACAATTTACATAATAAAGGTAACAACAATATAAATATTAAGGGTAAAAGAAATATAAATATAATCGTAAGGTAACAGTTTCTATACAAGAGTATGATGGCATTGTGCAACAAATTTGTTGTCTAGTAAGCACTCTCTAGTAACTAAGTCTCTATCTACTTTAATTCATAACACCCTTGTCTGTCATTTTAGTAATGCACGGTTAAAAGTAACGATGGCTATCAAATAGTATCGTTGTCTATCCAGTGTTTTCCTGGGGTCTAATGAATAGTACCACTATCTCACGTTGTCTAATTAATGCATGAAGATGTTGTCAATAGCTGTCTTAAAATATTTCATGGGGTTCCCACATATATAATTTCATTACCATAAATCAATAAAACCATAACTGACATACTGTGCAAAACAATAGAGGCGACAATGAAACTCTCACAGGTGTAACTCTACCCAATGACTTGGGAGGGATTGATTAACCAATGCGCCATCACACGTGGACATCCACTAGAATTTATTACCAAACAAGAAAAGAAAACAATGCATACATATGGAATTTACCAGGCTGAAAATTATCAACTAAAAAAATGCAACGCAATTATATCGTTATCATTCTGTTGGGAATCAAAACTAAAACACAGACACATTTATATTTATCGTCCTTCATTCTGTCGGGATATCAAACAAAAACGCAGACACATTTATATATATCGCCCTGCATTCTACCGGGATATCAAACAAAACGCAGACATAGATATTTCGTTTTCAGCCTTGCTGGGATATCAAACTTAAAACACATGCATATAAAAATCTAAATCGAACTATTATCGCAGCCTTAACACACATGCATATAAATTTGAAATCATAATAATGCAGACAGACAGACATATATATATATATATATATATATCCTTATCAACAATGAGTAGCTTGCTGTCCTTCAATGCATTTCACAGTCAGTTATATAAATATGTTGTTCAACATATCCACATTAATATATATGTAATTTATATGCAAAAATGTATTATAATCACGCTATCCCATTCAAATTGCCTAGTTCTATTGCACTCAACAGGGTAATGAAAATCTCAATTCTATTGTTGAGTTTGTTAATAAAAATTGCAATCCAAACCAGTAAAAAAAACGCCTCGAAATTGCGCTCAACAGGGTAATGATTGCAGTAAAAAAAAAGGAAAGATTGTAGAGTATCCCAAGCATAAAAAAACATGTGAAGTAAAGAGATGAATTTGTTGTGCAAGCGTACCAATTCACAGTAAAAAATAATAAACCTCTACCATTACTCAAGAGAGAAAAAGGCTACCATACACAGTGAAAACGCCAAGTAAAGCTGTAGGGTATATTTTCAGAGTCAAAAATTTTGTGGATGGGTGTGTTGAAGTGTAGAGAATAAACACATGCCAGATGTATGAAAACGCAGGGAAAAAATTGCCCTTAAAACAGATTAAAATGCATAGGAAAGTCGTTGGCCAGATGGGTCAGAACGCAAGGTGAATTATCCTTAAAACATAATGAAATTACAGAGGAAAATTATAGTCAAGGTATTAAATTACAGAGCAAAATTTTTCCAGGTTGTAAGGAATAAAATTTCAGAGTAAAAAGATAAGTAATTCGTCCATCAAGACGTAGGGAAAATGCAGTGTTAAAAATTAGGGGATAGGAATGATAACAATGGCAAAATTACTCAACACAAGAAGGTGCAATGACCATCACTCAGCCAAGAACAATCAACAGGGGTAGACAACTAGGCAAACACATCCTTTTCTCATCATCCACGCACAAAAAAGTAGGGCATTAGGATCTATAGGTCTATTAACACCGAAGTGACAATTGTCGACCCGTCTCCTGGTCGACTGCTCAGGTGTGGACTGATGATCTAGGGATTAGGATGAAGTAAAGCACAAATCTTCACAATAAATCAATAAAACCAATAGAATAGTCATGACATTCAGGGATCAAATTCCAAGGGAATCAAGTCAAGCAGCGAGCTTAAGGCTTTGGGGAATTTAAGTTCTCGATTAAAAAGCCAAGTCAACACTTTCTTCACACAATTAAAGTACAAAAATGAAAGTGTAAGGTCAATAGTAATCTACCATGCAAAATAAAAGCATGCGTACTGTATCCCAAGTCGTGCACTTTGAGTCATTGTCCCGCGCGCTCCATTCAGCTCCTTCTTTCCGACTGATGAGACTTCACCGGTACCTCCCATCCAATGCTAGGGGTACTCTTCTTCCCCCTTATCCCTTCGAGCTGCAAAGGGGCCACACACCCTCACCAGAAAACAAATAGCTCTCAACTCACCTCGCAATGTCGAGCTACCACTCCTCACCGAGAAGGGTATCCCAACACCCACAAGGTAAGTCAATGAAGTCAAAAATCCTGTAGCATAACATTACACATGAAGGAAGAGATCCATCCTCCTCCTCCTCCCCCCTTTATATAGAGTTTCTAAGTCATTTCTTTCCCAAAATCCCATTTAATTTATTGTTCAATAATTTAATTCAAAAAAATCCTCCCCGTACATGTGTCACCCATCCCCTTCGTTGCACCAAAAATTAATTTCATTAATTGTTTAATTACTCCTATTTCCCTCACCCACCTAAAAGCAATCCTAGAATCGCTCCTAGGTGTCCCCATATTCTCTTACACATTTTAATGACTTATCCCCTTACTAATTGATGCAGGAGCATCATCAGCAAGTACATGTGACAGGACAACTTAGCACCTGAAGGACAATTTGGAATCTTGAACATTGAACGGTACTACAATCTTTTGAAGCTGATAGAAAACAAAAGAGGAAATATCACACACGTGGAGACAAAATGAGCATGCGTGACCTGGGAGTTTAACACTAGTCTCGATGTAACTGCAATTAGATAGTAGTTAGTTTATTTGTTTGTTTCCTTTTGTATAAAGACAGGTTTTTTATGCCCAAAAGGGGGGTTACGATAGTTATGAGCAAGTAGGAGCTGTGAACAATAGTTGTTCCTTTGAATTTTACTGTAACCATTTTCTTGATTCTGAATGAAGATAACAAAGGAAAATTTATCCAAATGTGTGAGACTGTTGTTGTCCATGATACTCTGTTATTGATGTTTGTTTCAAGAATGAATGAATCTTTCTATGAGTGTATGTAGCTTTGAAATGTTTTCATAGAATTTAATTCTCTTTTCTTCGTGAGCAGTGCAAGGTGTGCACATAGTTCACAAGGAGTGCGTTGACAGGGTCTGTTTCTACTCGTAAAGCTCATAAGAAGTAGTGTAAGATTTTCTTTGCAGGAAGCGAAAAGTGACTGCCGCAGGGTGCACACATTCATTGTAAGAACTCAAATCTTGTGTAAATATTTGTTGTAGAGAGTGCACAGACCTGGAATTCAATGAAGAGTCGAAGTGACTCCGTAAAGAAGTCGAAGAACGAGAGCCAAGGAACACCAGGAAGATGAGAAAGGATTCTTTTCAAGAATCTTTGGATCTGATTTTGACGAAACTCCCAAAAAAGAAAGAAGTGCTTGGGAGATCAAATCTTTGAAAAGATCAAGCTCAGGAGGAGTAACACTTTCCAAGAAGTGCGAAGGAGATCCAAGAAGTGGACTCGCAAGAAGGACAAAGGTCGAAACCTTTGAATCTTTTCGAAAAATCTTCTAAGTTTGAAGAAAGCTTAAGCTCAAAGGGAAAGATCTAGATCGTCCAATAAGCGTCCAGACAATGAGGAGCAAGCACAGAGGAAGAAATATCTCAACCATTTGGTCTAAGCGTAAATGGATCATGGTCATCCGACCAAGGTAAAGTGCACTAAATTTAAAGCTTCAAAAGCACACAAGAGGAACAAAGTCATGAAACACAGAAAAGATCTAAACCGTCCATCATCAAGGAGGACACGTGGCGTGAGCTCGGAATTTCACTGACTCGTAACTTGAAGAAGTCAAAGGTTGAGCTACAAGAATTTGTGAAGTGTGAAATCATGAAACGATCATAGTCGTTGATCGAAGGAAGGAGTTGAACCGTAAATCTGACCTTGTCAGGATTTCATGACTCAGGAAATCAGAGGCAATAGTTGCAAGAACTTGCGATACCCGAAATCACGATATGGTATGAGTCATCGGATCGAGGAGAGATCGAGACTGTTAACTATCCAAAGGGAGACGAGACACGAAATCAGGAAACACGAAATCATGGTGTGCTTGAAAGATTGGCCCATGATCACAGTGAAGGGACACATGAGTGAAGGAGAACCAAGGGAATAGCACGTGCTAGGCTCCTATCAGGATTTTGGGAGTCGGGAGAGACTGAGTGACTCACACGTAGAAGTCGCAAACTGCAAATTTGTGATGCGCCTTTCAAATAGGCGATTGGTCATAGCCTTTGTCACATTAAAGGGAGGGATTAACCAGGAGAGCTAGTGCCTAAGTACGCTCAGGTTTCCAAAGGCATTAAGGAGAAGGTCGTGGGTTCCATATAACTTGCACTCTAAGGGAAAGAGGGCTTGATAAGTCAATTTGAGGTTCTTGAGGGTCCAAAGAGTCAGTTAGACTCAAGTTGTTGATCGATCCTAGACCGGGAGGTCATGCAACCCTTAGGATAAGAGGGGGGCTCTGCATCAAGTGGTATCAGAGCCAATTTTCATTTGTAGATTTCAGGCAAAGGAGATAAAGGAGACAAAAGAACTCAAATTTGTACTTTGTGTGTGATAGACGGTCAACACAATGCCACCAAGGAGATGAGGAGAGCCACCTTTAGCCAATCGTGATATAGAAAGAGATATGTGAGAACTTTGTGCAGGGCCAGAAGCGATGAAAGCAGTGAGTAGAAGAGCACTTGATGTTGGAGATGTCAGTGATGCAGATAGCGGAGATGTAGAAGCCAAAGTAGCCGTAGGAGAACACGTTGTCGAAGAACACTTGCTAGGAGCAGTCGTTAGATTGGGATCTAGAGCCAAGATAGAGGTCCCAATGTATGAAGGCAATTTGGATGCTGAGGAACTGTTGGATTGGATAAGGTCCATGAACAAATATTTCGATTATGATGATGTCGATGGGCAGAAAAGGGTGATACATGTTGTCACTAGGCTTAAAGGACACACAAAACTGTGGTGGGATGAACTATAGGCTAAAAGGAGAAGTAGAGGCAAACATAAGATGAAGATTTGGGACAAAATGGTGGTCAAGCTGAAGGCTAAATTCATGCCCAAATATTATCATATCAATCTGTTCAGGAAGCTGCAGAACCTGAGACAGAATGGTATGACAGTCAAATAATACGCATAAGAGTTCTACAATCTGAACATCAGAGCTGGACAAAGAGAGAGGGATGAATAAAAAGTTTCCAAGTATATAAATGGCCCGAGGTTTGAAATCCAAGATGAGATCAACATGATGTCAGTAAGGACAGTGGAGGATTATTATTAGTTCGCGTTGAAGGCAAAAGAGAAGTTGGCCAGAAAACAAAGCCAACGAGGTAGGGGTAATCTCTCATCCCTGAACAAATACAAGAGAGTTTCCCATGACTAATCACATAATTCCAAAGACGAGGTTGAAACTCCACACAGTCACTCAAAAAGAGGCAGAAGTTCTCGAGGAATATAGGGTGGTGGAAGAAACTCTTCTAGAGGAAGAGGTAGAGAAGGAATAAAATGTTATGCCTATGGAAAGATAGGGCACATGTCTTGGGAATGCCCCGAGAAGAAGAAAGAGGGAGGAGAAGCTCACATTTTGGAATCACAAAGAGGGGATGTTGAAGTAGAGGGAGCCAAAGATGGAACATCCCTGATGATGAGAAAGGTTCTCTTAAAACCAGAGGCAAAAGTTAAAAAGCCAGTACAAAGGAACAATCTATTCAGGACATCTTGAAAAACTAAGGACAGAGTATGCAAGGTGATAATTGATAGTGGGAGCACTGATAACTCAGTATCCACAGAGTTGGTGGAGAAATTGGAGCTGGAGACAATTGCACACCTAGAGCCATATAAAGTCTCATGGTTGCAGAAAGGACACCAGGTAATGGTTACTAAACAATTCTTGGTTGAATTTAAGATAGGGGGATATAGAGATGAAATTCTGTGTGATGTAATTCCCATAGATGTATGCCATATTTTGTTGGGAAGACCATGGAAGTTTGACAAGAATGTCATTCATGATGGGAGGAAGAATACATACACCTTGGAGAAGAATGGTAGGACACACTTGTTGCTTCCAATAGAGGAGAAGAAAGTGAAAGGGAAAGCTAGCACAAGCATACTTATCATGAGTGGGAAGAAAATCCTGAAAGAAGTTAAGAAAGAACGAGAGATGTAGTTTGTTGTGGTGAGGAAACCCAGATTTATCCTTACTAGTACTTCGATGGATGATTTTCCTGAAGAAGTTCAGGAATTGTTGGATAAATTTTGTGACATAGTGGTGGATGAGTTTCCTAACTCATTACCACCCATTAGAAGTATCAACCATCATATTGATTTGATACCGGGAGTAAGTTTGCCAAACAAAGAGACATATAGACTGATATCTCGAGAGATTGAGGAGGTAAAGAACCAGGTCCAGGAATTGTTAGATAAGGGTTTGGTTAGAGAGAGCTTGAGCCCATGCACAGTACCAAATGTGTTGAGTCCAAAGAAATATGGAGGATGGAGAATGTGTACAGACTTGAGATCCATCAACAAGATCACTATCGTGTATAGATTCCATTTGCCAAGAATAGATGATTTGATGGACTGCTTAAGTGGGGAAAATTTCTTTTCTAAGATAGATTTGAAAAGTGGATATCACCGAATCAGAATGAGAGAAGGTGATGAGTGGAAGAAAACCTTTACAACAAATGAAGGTTTGTATGAGTGGCTTGTTATGCCATTTGTCTTAACCAACGCCCTGAGTACTTTTATGAGTTTGATGAATGAAATACTAAAAGATTTCATTGGCAAGCTTGTGGTTGTGTATCTAGATGATATACTCATCTTTAGCAAGACTAAAAAGGAGCATTTGAGGTACCTAACACTAGTGATGAGGAGACTACAACAAGAGAAGTTGTTGATAAACCTGAAGAAGTCCTCTTTTATGAAGACAAAAAATTTTTACTTGGGTTTTGTGATCTCTTCAAATGAACTGAAGTTGGACCCAGAGACTTTACCCTTTTCCCCCTTTTTCCCCTTTTTCCCCTTTTCTTTTTAGTTAAAATTTTAATTAGCACAAGTAACAAACAATCAATTTCTTTTGTTAAAAATGTAATCCCCCAAAGTAATTTGATTTTTATAAATTAAATGAATGGCTTACCCCCTTCCCATCACATATTTAATGATGATTAATAGTATTATATATATATATATATATATATATATATATTAACACAAGTATCACTTAGACCTAGATTTTATTTTCCTAGGTTGGGAGACATTTTATTAGGGAATTTGTTTTTAAATCTTTCTTATCACAATATTCATTCTAAGGCCATGTAGGTTTATTCACTTATTATTTAACAACACGACGTGCCCTTCAGGACACACTAGGTGCTCCAAGGGTGACACTCGCCTCATTATGTTTCCCTTGAGCAACGTGCTCTTCAGGACGCACTACGTGCTCTAAGGGTTCCACTCGCGTCTTGACTAACTTGGTAGACATCGAAAACCCCTGGACTTAATACTCAGTCAGGTGATATTGTGGGATACTAAGGGACTATAAGGAATAAGGCCCCTACCTTATTGCACACCCTTTAGAATCATTGCAAGTGACTGTCGCAGTCTACCCTCACGGCATTGTGGGTCTCCTTGAACTAGGTAGTCGTTAACCTACAGTTCGAGCCACGATGGGAGTGTCGGTAGGTTGTGGCAAGGTTGTTGTCCACATGTCTCCCTCAACGTCTCTGGTAGTCGTGCGTGACCCCTCTACTCCACATGTGAGTCTGGTCAGAAATCTATCATCAGCATACATCATCAATGAATCATGTCAAAAATAAAATCCATAATCATAACATCTAATCAAATGCACATATGTTATATACACAAAAATCAAACCCCAATATTCCACTCCCTGACTTGATCCGGAGTCCAAGGGTTTCATCGATGCCTCAACATCCTCAAGTTCCAAATCCTGCACACTTAGAAGAACCGAGTCAATAACACCTATCTAAGTCAATACAAAAAAATAACATATAATCACATCCATAATGCCTCATAATCATAATCAACGACCAATAGTATAATAATCTAGATCACTTGCAAGCAAGTGCTCTCAAAGAATAAGTTTTCTCAGTGCGTGAAAGAGCAGGATGTTAGATACACCCCCTCTTGGTCTAAACTTCGTCCCAAAGTTTCACAATATATAAGTGTCAAAATAATGTGTATCATAGTGTCATAAGTATATTTATCAAACAAAAATGGAAACTGTTGACGCATATCATATGCGTCTTCCTAGGTCATAAAATGTGGACTATAGTTGTCCCACTGGACCTTGACCTTCTCTATTGTTCGACATCGTAGCTGTCGAATGCGATGATTTGGGATGCAGATTGACTTATTCTTGAGCACCCTTCTTCCAATACTTGCAATGAACTCATGTCAATAACATGTGTAGGATCACTAATATAATGTCTCAAAACAAATACGTGAAAAACATCATGCATATGCCTCAAAGAATCAAGAAAGGGTAGTCGATAGGCCACAAGCCTGTTTCTCTCCACTATATCGAAAGGTCCCATGAAACTAGGATAAATTTTAGCTCCCTTTCCAAACTTGATCGAACTCTTATGCGGTTTTATCTACAAGAAGACTTGATCATCAGCTTCGTAACTATGATCAACACAGTGCACATCGACATAACTCTTTTGTTGATCCTGTGCTTCTTTTATCCTTTGTCTTATTGTTTTCATTTTCTCTTCCATTTCTTGGATTGCTTCTGGTCCCACCAAGACCCTATCCTCAAGCCGAACCCAACTCAAAGGCATCCAACACGGACACCCATAAAGAAACTCAAAAGGCACCATCTTAATGGTGCTTTGGTAACTGTTGTTATAAGCGAATTCTACTAGTGGCAAGGATTCTTCTCAATTCTTTTGTTGGTCCATCATGTACATGTGTAACATGTCTTCCAAGATTTCTTTTGTTCGTTTGATATTCTTGTCAGTCACTGGGTGATACGCAGTACTAAAGTTAAGTTGGGCTCCCAAGGCCTCTTGGAAACTAGTCCAAAATCATCCGGTAGACACCGATCCTCGGTCGGATATAATCCTCTTAGGCACGCCATGCAGCCTCACAATCTCACTAATGAAAAATCTAGTGATGTCAAGTGCCTGATACGTTGTATGCACAAGAATAAAATGAGCACTCTTTGTCAGAGTGTCAACTACCACGAAAATCGAGTCCTATCTCCTTACTGTCAGTGGAAATCCAATAATGAAATCCATAAAAATAACTTCCCATTTCAATTCTGGAATAACGTGTGGTTGTAGTAATCTTGTTGGATGTCTATGTTCAGCCTTTACTTGCTGACATTCTAGACATCTAGCCACATAGTTGACTATGTCTGCCTTCATTCCCTTCCAGAAAAATAAGGGTTAAAGGTCCGCCCTCATATTTGTGACTCCTGGGTGGGCCATGTACATTGCTTTGTGATTCTCGTTTAGGATCAAACTCCTCAACTCATCGTTCAGTGGTACGTAAATCTGATTTTTAAACCTCAATAATCCATCGTCGTCAAATGAAAATCCTTCAAATCTTGGTACCATCATTGTGTTTTCTCTGATAAAATCCTCGACCTCTTTGTACCAGTCATCGTCGCACTGTAAAGTTCAAATATTTTCACATAGATTCATCTAAAGAGGCAACACCAAAAATATGTGTGGTCTCTGACTCAATGCATTTTCCACTCGGTTCATTGTTCCTTTTATGTAAGTAATCTCAAAGTCGTACTCTCTAAGAAATTTCGACCAACTTCGTTGTCGCGCGTTCAGGTCAATTTGCGTAAAGATGTGTTGTAGTCCACATTGGTTCGTTTCTAGTTCAAATTTCCATCCAACAAGGTAGTGTCTCCAAACCTTAAAGGCGTATACAATGGCTAACAACTCCAAATCGTGTGTCGCATAGTTCTCCTCATGCCTTATAAGTTTCCTTGAGATGTAAGTGATCACTCGACCGTCTTGCATCAAGACTCTGCCTAAACCTTCCTTGGATGTGTCAGTGCATACCAAGAAGTCTACGTCCATGTCAAGGACCTTTAGTATCGGTGTTGTTGTCAACAACTCTTTGAGCCTCTGAAATGCTTCTGCGCATTTCTCGGTCCAAACAAACTTCTTATTCTTCTTCTGCAATTCTGTGATCAAATTTGTTGTCTTCAAAAATCCCTAGACGAATCGTCGATAGTATCCTGCTAAACCCATGAAGCTACGCACTTCTGGGACATTCATCGACCCAGGCCATTCCATAATATCCTTGACCTTTGTTGGATCCACGAGATACCTTTGCCAGAGATAACATGCCCTAAGTAGTGAATCTTCGATTGATAAAACGAGCATTTGGACAACTTCCCATACAATTTGTGTAACATCCCCAACCACCCATGCCGGGCCACGCTACGCCAGAGAACAATTTCGTTCTCTCTGCGTAACATACTATATCATACCCAGCATCTAAATGAGCTATGCCACATAAAAATTTTGAACTGTATGCAATTAAAACATAAGCATACATAGCTCTTGCGAAAGCTTTACATATAAAATGCAAAAAGACAAATGCATTATGTAATGCACAGTTTCATATTGAAATAACAGTAACCATATACATGCAGCATATATAGGAAATACCCATAAACATATAGGTAGTTATAATCATGCATAGGATAAACCCATAAAAATAAACACGTAAATAACAATGCAGCATGTAAATTTATCACACAATTGACACTTATCTTTGTAAGAATATCACCAATTGCATGCAGACCTTCCACGAACCTCCCAACCTTATACCACATTGCTCATCACTCTCAACAGTGGGTCACCCCTGAGCTGGGACTAAAATCCACCCGGGTAAATGGATTCCTAACTGGGCTAAAGGCTCATGGACAACAGGAAAGACTTCATCCAAGGCTTCAGCAACAGGCCAGACAGGAAGTCTCAGAGCCCTGCAGCTATAGTTTAGCACCTTCAGGAAATCAATTCCCCAACAATTCTCTCATCCAGAGAGAAATTGATCACGAGCCTAACAACCAGCCTCTTCAATATCCCACGGGCCTGACAACCTATTTCTTCAGTCCAACTCCCAAGCTAATAGGTACACAAACAAATATATCTTCGGATACAGGTTCAGGTACAGTGAAAGAAAGGTATGGAGGTCAACTTCCTGAGTGAATGGTCTTGGTATGGCTGAATGGATGACTGAATACTCAAAGGAATGATGGTCAGAATGAAGGAAGGAGGTGTGAAAATGAACTAAGTCCCAAAAATATGTACGCATGTCCCCAACTTGACACTTTTCATATTGGGAGCTACTTTGGCCCACTTGTCCCCAACTTTGGAACTTAGGATAAAATAATTATCCATACTTTATTTTTTAAGAAATATTAATATAATATTCCTCTTTGGCTTAAGCTCCCTAGCTTAGCCCCTTTTCCCTAAATTTTATCCCCTCCCTTTCCCTAACTAGGGTATTTTAGTCCCACATTTCTTCTATCATGGTCAGTCTGTGTGCAACGATGTATTTTATATTAATTATGAGACATATACAAAAATAGGCGCATTGGCCTTTAACATATAGGTTCTTCAGCCTAGTCAAAACATAAGCATCCTAGATTAATAATTGGCTCACCAGCCTATAAAACATAGCATATACACAAAGGCTCGCTAACCTCACAATCATGCGCACTTAAGATGCTACGCGTGATATCCTGGAATGTGCACACTTCATCATTTCACTGTGCAATACATGTGCACACTATGCCCTGAAAGGTGCATACAAAATGATGTCAGACAACTCACCAACCTAAGTACATTTGCATTTACATTTACAATTGGGTTCGACCTTAGGGATATTACAATCCCCTCCCCTTATTTATGCACTGTCCTCAGTGCATCATGTACCCATGTACAACAAAATTTCAAAAATCCTCAAAAAGATGTGGGTATTATACCCGCATTGCATCCTCATGCTCCCAGGTATTATCCTCAGGATCGTACCAGGTCCATTGGACCTTTACAAATCCTATGGTTTGATTCCAGAGCTATTTGATTTTATGGTCCAGAATGGGTACCAAATGCACTTGGAAAGCGCCTTCTTGCTCCACCTGAATCACATTCCAATCAATAACATGATTAGCATTAGATATATATTTCTTTAGCAATGATACATTGAATACATTATGAACAGACATAGATGTAGTAAATTCAATCATATAAGCAACTGGACCAATCATCTCTATGATTTCAAATGGCCCACAATAGTGAGCTTCCAACTTTGAATAGTTTCCCAAATTCAAGGAACTTCTATTGGCCTTCACTTTCAAGAATACATGATCACCCACTTTAAATTCCCTATGAGTTGTGCCCTTATCAACATAGTTTTTTTGCCTGTCTTGGGCAACCTTTAAATTTTGTTTTATTTTTATCATTTTCTCCTCCATTTCCTTGAGCAAATCTGGCCCAACCACTGCTCTATCTACTGGGTTATCCCAACTTACTGTTGTGTTTCACTTTCTGCCATAAAGTGCCTCAAATGGGCTCATATTTAGAGATGCTTGGTACCCATTGTTATAAGCAAACTCTACCAAGTGTAGGTAGTCTTCCCATTTTGATGGTTTATCCATCACATACATCCTCAACATATCCTCAATCACTTGATTCACCCTCTCTATTTGTCCATCTGATTCTGGATGATACGTTGTACTAAAATTCAAATTTGTTCCAAATCCATTAAATAATCCCTTCCAAAATTTTGAGGTAAATTTTGGATCTCTGTCAGACATAATTGTCTTTGGTATGCCATGTAATCGAGCAATTTCCCTCATATAAACATCAACTATGTTTGTTGCCTTGTGAGTGAGTTTAACTGGAATAAAATGGCAGCTTTAGTAAGCTTATCCACCACTACCATGATAAAGTCATGCTGCTTGTTTGTTCTGGGTAGTTTAGTGATGAAATACATGGTTACAACTTCCCATTTCCACCTAGGAATGGGTAATGGCTGTAGAAAACCAGCTGGGTATCTATGCTCAGCCTTTGCCTTTTGACATTCCAAACATCTGGCAATAAAATCAGCAAACTCTTTCTTCATGCCTGGCCAATAATATTGGCTTTTAATAGCTGCAATAGTTTTCCGATATCCTGGGTGCCCAGCATAAGGTACATTATGCATTTCTCCCAATATCATATTTTTCAATTCTTGGGAATTTGGTACATAAATTCTGCCCCTGTACATGAGAATTTCATCATTATCTAGCTTGTACTCTTCAATTTTTTGCTGCAAATTACCTTGCTGTAATTTTGCCATTAATTCTTTGTATTGCAAATCTGATTTGGCAGCCTCTATAATTCTGTCTTTCAAATCTGATTGGTACATGCTAATGGTTGTAGCATGCAATTCATGCACTCTTCTGCTGAGTGCATCAGCCACTTTGTTCTCCTTCCCCTTCATATGCTTTATATCAAAGTCATATTCACTAATAAATTCTAACCATCTACTTTGCCTAGCATTTAGAGTTAGCAGATCAAATAAATATTTCAAACCATTATGGTTTGTCCTCAGTTCAAACCTTTTTCCCATGAGGTAGTGTCTCCATTTCCTCAAGATATGTACTATGGTAGCCAACTCCAAATCATGAGTGGCATAGTGTTGTTCATGTTCCTTTAACTTCCTTGATTCATAACATATGATGAACCCATTTTGAGTGAATACTCCACCAAGTCCTTCTTTACATGCATTTGTGCATACAATGATGTATCCATTTGGGTCTGCAATCCTTAGTATTGGAGCACTTGTCAATAATTGTTTCAAGTGTTGGAAACTCTTTTCATAATCCAATATCCATTGAAACTTCACACCCTTTCTTTGCAAGGAAGTGATTGGGTGTGCAATATTTGAGAATCCTTCAATAAATATTTTGTAGTAGCCTGCAAGGCCCATGAATGATCTGACCTCTGTCACATTCTTTGGCACTGACCATTCTCTAATGGCTTCTCTCTTCTCAGGATCCACTTCTATCCCATCCTTTGAAATAATATGCCCCAAATAATGAATTTTTTTCTAATAAAATGAGCACTTTCCCAATTTGGCATACAATTGATGCTCCCTTAATACTTGCAACACCATTCTCAAATGATGTTCATGATCTTCTTCTGAATTGGAATATATAAGAATGTCATCCAAAAATACAATGAAAAACTTGTCTAAATATTCTCGGAAAACACCATTCATTAAGCACATGAAAACAACTGGTGTATTTGATAACCCAAATGGCACCACTGTGAACTCATAATGACCATACCTTGTCCTGAAGGTGGTCTTGCTAATATCTTCCTCTTTAATCCTTACTTGATGGTATCCTGACCTGAGATCTATCTTTGAAAAGATCTTTGCATCCTTCAATTGATCAAAAATATCATCAATCCTTGGTAGAGGATACTTGTTCTTAACAGTCACTTTATTCAACTGTCTGAAATCAATGCACAATCTTAATGTTCCATCTTTCTTCTTCACAAACAAGACTGGGGCACCCCAAAGTGACACACATGGGCATATATACTCCTTCCTTAGAAGTTCTTCAAGCTGCATTTGCATCTCCTTCAACTCTGGTGTACTCATTCTGTAAGGAGTCTTTGACACTGGAGCTGCTCCAGGCATTAAATTTATATAGAAATCAATATCTCTCTTTGGGGGTAGTCCTAGTACCTCCTTGAACACATCTTCAAATTCTTCCAAGATTTCATGATCTTCCAAATTTGGCACCTTATCTTTAGGTGTCTCTTCCATATGTGTTACAAATATTTGACACCCTTTTCTGTAACATTTCTTCAGATGTAATGCTGAAATCTCTCTGATGGTTACTGCCCTAGGAATCCCTTACACTTTCCTTAGTTTCCCTTCCTCATCCAAGCAAGTAAATTATTTTTTATGACAGTCTAAGAGAGCATGATTTTGGTCCAACCAATCCATCCCAATTAGACAGTCATAAGAACCTAAAGGCAAGATGTTCAAATCTTCCTTGGTGTTCAGTCCATTCAAGTCCATAAGGCATGACTTAATGATCTCATTAACTTTTGTTTTGGCCCTTATAGCTAGCTACACCAACCAATATTTTCCATGCTTTCTTCTTGGCAAATGTAAACTTTCCACCAGCGTAGGATCTATATAACTATGACTAGCTCCTGAATCAATTAAAATAGCAGTGGTTTGGTTGTTAATCATACCTTCCACTTCAATCATATGTGATTGATACTCTTCTTGATTGTTGTCCAGGGATGCATATATCCTTGGCACATTTATGCCCATGTCCTCCACCATTTCAACTTGTCGTACATTGTGAACAGTTTTCACCTCTGTGAGGACAATCTCTGAACATATGATCTCCTTTACAACCCCAACATTGAATAGGTGGTTGCCTTGGCCTTTGACCCCCTACCTCAATCGTTCTGGGTTCTCTAGAAGTTGGCTAACCCTGAGTAGTATTTCTCTTTAATGTGTTGCACCTGCACAAGCTGATCCCACCACATGGATGTTTTTCTCTTGAGTTGATAGATGGAAATTCTACCCTTTGCATGAGAATAATAATTATGTAATTGGAAATACTTTCTCATGCCCAACAACCATGTCTCTAAACCTTCATCCTTCTTGTGCTCACCATCAAATGTAGGAGGTTTGATTTTGTTCATTTCACCTCATAGCTTATCTACCCCGGACCTATTATGCTTCCTGAGAGGGGGTGGACTTTATTTGTTGTGTTCCCTTTAATTGGAATGCCTCAAGGAGTGATGGTTATGTTTGCTAACACTTCTTTCTCTTCTTTTCTCATTAGGAGATCTATGACTTCCTGATTTGCTTGAGCCACTCTCCTTGTCCAATTTATTTTCTATTTTGTTCAATCTCTCCAATAACTTCATGTTGAAGTCATCCTATTTCTCCTTGGCTCTTGCAATCCTTTCATTATCATCTTCAAGGCTTTGGACATCCTTCTGCAAATTTTTAATGGTCTATGCCATGTTCATGTTTTCATTCCTTTCATCTCCATGTCCATTGGAGTTTGTTCCTTCAATGCCCAAATGGACATCCATCTCTCTAATCTCATCCTCCTGACTGTAATTCCCCTGTGCCTCTTCCATTACTATGGACTTTGTGCTTATTCTGATCTGATTTAGTTTTTTTTAATTCTGCAAAATGTGCAGCCAACAAAACTATATCAAGCTAATTGTTTCAACAATTTCATGAAAAATATGAACCATTTTGGTTAAGTGAAATATCAGAATTCTTCCTTCTGCTTTCTGAAAAAAATTGAGTGCCCAGATCAATTTTCTGGGTGGATATTTATATTCCATTGTCCAAGACCTCTCCAACACCTACTCCCATGTTCAATTCTGAGTCTTGAGCAGAAAGTTATGGTTATTAGAAATTCACCCATTAACTTTTCTGTTCATTTTTCAACTTGGCACAACTCTGCGTTGTAAATATGCAATTTCTCACCTAATCCATTGGAGTTTTCATAGGATATCAATTGGGTTTCCTCATATATGTCTTATGGATACTTTGTCCAAGTTTCACCTCATTCTGGGTTCTGGGTTGTTAGTTACAACCTACTGAAGTTCTAGGCCAAAATACCATATTGTAAGTGATATGCTACATGTGATTTCTTTTCCATTTTAAACATTTTTAACATGACTAGAAATTTAATTGAGCTTTGGGACTGTCTTCTATGGTTCAATATATTTCCATTGACTAATCTTGTGCCTCAATATGATCCTAGGGCAGAAAGTAATGTCTCTTGGAAGTTAGATGGGTCTTAAAATTTACCCTCCACTGTTGGTGCCGTAACTTTCTCATAAAAGCTTTGTTTGACGAACAATTTACACCATTAGAAATCTCTCTTCGAGCTCTTTTATTTGATTTGGAGAGACACGGTGCACTTTCGATACACCTTTGTCTCATGGTTTTTGAGTTGCCAAACATGCTCTTAAGGCCCTCAAAAATGCATTGCAAAAAGATGACGTTCAAATAGTATAAAATGTTCACAGAAAATCGTTGGTTTTTTGTTGTTGTTCACCCTCAAAAGGACTTCGCATGCACATATTTCAACCTGTGAACCCATATTCACCATACAAAACAACAACACAAGGTAAATCGTGCTTCACACACTTTAAAACCACTGTGTATCACTTCTATGTCATTCCAATAACTTGTGCGCACTACTTTTATGTCGCGTGCCAATATCCACCGCGTGTAGTTTTGGTTCTTGCACTATTACCTATTGCGAGCAGTTTTTGTATTGCGCGCTAATATTCTGTGTGCACTTCAATCTACGTGCTACACCATGCCAAAGTTTAGTACGCCCCCACCGCACACCAATACTTTGCACGCACCATTAAAAAAATTGTTGCGTGACAACATATACCCACATTGCGCATGCACCAACCAAATTCCTCTGCGCTCTGCCAATACTGTGCACAAATCACACACCATTATTATGTGTGTGTATACTGCATGCACCTTCTTATGTGTGTGCACACCGCGCAATGCTAAATTTAGTGTGCAACCGCACACCAATATTTTCCCGCGCAGATCTAAAATTTAGCGCGCGCACCAACACTCCAACATTTTTCCGCGTGACACCCAATTTTTACATATCATAATCCTTTTACTGTGCATCCTGCATTTTTAGTGTGCCCTCCTGTGAACATTCATTTTTATGCACAACAATTCCTCGTGAATTCCACTGCAGAAATTGGGACTTTTGCTTAACTTTTTCCCATTTCTTCCATAGACATTCTGCAATTACAAAATTCGTTCAATTTCACCCCGATAACACCCAATCAACCTCTGCAACAACAAATTGTTGTGGGTTGAGTTTTTTGGAACGGATTTTTCTCAAAATCAATTCACGAATTGAGAATTTTAATTACTAAATTCGCTCCATATGTCATGGCTTCACTGTAACTTCAAATTCGACCAATCCCAAGTACGAACTTGCTAGAACAGATATTAAACCAGTAATATCTCACCACATGGTCGAATTTCTCACTTTTACCATGAATTTAACAATCGAAATTGGGGCTATTTCCCAATTTTTGTACCATATTGTAGTTGGACGCTCTGTAACTCGAAATTTGGCCACTTCGAAATAAATCCACTCTGAAATTTTGCTTCAACTGAAATTTTTCGGCCCATCTAGGCTCAATGTTGAAAACTGAAGCTCTGATACCATGTTGTAATGTCCCCAGCCACCCATGTTGGTCCAGGCTACGCTAGAGAACACTTTCGTTCTCTCTACAGAACATACTATAACATACCTAGGATCCAACTGAGCTATGCCACATAAAATTTTTGAACTGCATACAATTAAAACATATGCACACAAAACTCTTGCGAAAGATTTACATATAAAACACAAAAATACAAATACATTATGTAATGCACAATTTCATACTGAAATAATATTAACCATATACATACAGCATATACAAGAAATACCCATAAACATACACATGGTTATAATCACACATAGGATAAACCCATAAAAATAAATGCATAAATAACAATGCAACATGTAAATTTATCACACAATTGACACTTATCTTTGTAAGAATATCACCAACTATGTGTAGACCTTCCATGAACCTCCCAACCTTAGCCACATTTCTCATCACTCTCAACAGTGGGTCACCCCCGAGCTGGGACTAAAGTCCACCCGGGTAAAGGGATTCCTAACTAGGCTAAAGGCTCATGGACGACAAGAGAGACCTCGTCCAGGTGCTCACTCAACTAACAACCTACAGTCCCTCATTCCCCACACGCTTGTCCCAACCCAGGAAGTGTGCCCCTTCTCTACTCAACAGTCCCTCGACTGCCCCACTTCCCTTCCAGGGCTTCAGCAACATGTCGGACAGGAAGTTTCAGAGCCCTGCAGCTGTAGTTTAGCACCTTCAGGAAATCAATTGCTCTAAAATTCTCTCATCCAGAGAGAAATTGATCACGAGCCTGACAACCCGTCTCTTCAATATCCCATGGGCCTGACAACCCGCTTCTTCAGTCCAACTCCCAAGCTAACAACTACACAAATAGATATTGTTGTGGATACAGGTTTAGGTACAGTGAAAGGAAGGTATGGATTTCAACTACCTAAGTGAATGTTCCTGGTATGGCTGAATGGATGACTAAATACTCTACGGAATGATGTTCAGAATGATGGAAGGAGGTGTGAAAATGAACTAATTCCCAACAATATGTATGCATGTCCCCAAATTGACACTTGTCATGATGGAGCTACTTTGGACCACGTGTCCCCAACTTTGGAACTTAGGATAAAATAATTATCCATACTTTATGTTTTAAGAAATATTAATATAATATTCCTCTTTGGCTTAAGTTGCCTAGCTTAGCCCCCTTTCCTTAAATTTTAGCCCCTCCCTTTCTCTAACTAGGGGAGTTTAGTCCCACATCTCTTTTATCGTGGTCGGTCTGCGTGCAACAATGTATTTTATATTAATTCTGAGACATACACAAAAATAGGTGCACTGGCCTTTAACATATAGTCTCTCCGACCTAATCAAAACATAAGCATCCTAGTTTATAATAACTGGCTCACCAGCCTATAAAACATAGCATATACACAAAGGCTCACTGGCCTCACAATCACGCACACTTAATATGTTGCATGTGGTATCCTGGAATGTGCACACTTCATCATTTCACTGCATAGTACATGCACGCACTATGCCCTGAAAGGTGCATACAAAATAATGTCAGACAACTCACCAGCTTAAGTACATTTGCATTTACATTTACAATTGGGTTTGGACTTAGGGATATTACAATCCCCTCCCCTTATTTATGCATTATCCTCAGTGCATCATGTACCCATGTACAACAAAATTTCAAAAAACCTCAAAAAGATATGGGTGAATTGCATCTTCATGCTCCCAAGTAGTGTCCCCAGGACTGTACCAGGTCCATTGGACCTTTACAAGCCCTATGGTTCGATTCCGGAGCTGTTTGATTTTCTAGTCCAGAATGTGCACCGGATGCACTTAGAAAGTGCCTTCTTGCTCCACCTGAATCACATTCCAATCAATAACATGATAAGCATTAGGTATATATTTATTTAGCAATGATACATGGAATACATTATGAACAGACATAGATGCAGGCAATGCAATTATATAAGCAATTGGACCAATCCTCTTTAGGATTTCAAATGGCCCACAATAGTGAACTTCCAACTTTGAACAGTTTCCCAACTTCAAGGAACTTTTGTTGGCCTTCACTTTCAAGAATACATGATCATCCACTTTAAATTCCCTGTGAGTTTTTCCCTTATCAACATATCTTTTCTGCCTGTCTTGGGAAACCTTTAAATTTTGTTTTATTTTTATCATTTTCTCCTCCATTTCCCTGAGAAAATCTGGCCCAATCACTTCTCTGTCTGTTGGGTTATCCAAGCTTGCTGGTGTGTTGCACTTTCTGCCATAAAGTGCCTCAAATGAGATCATCTTTAGAGATGCTTGGTACCCATTGTTATAAGCAAACTTTACCAAGTGTAGGTATTCTTCCCATTTTGATGGTTTATCCATCACATACATCCTCAACATATCCTCAATAACTTGATTCACCCTTTGTGTCTGTCCATCTGATTATGGATGATACGTTGTACTAAAATTCAAATTTGTTCCAAATCCATTAAATAATCCCTTCCAAACTTTTGAGGTAAATTTGGGATCTCTCTCAGACACAATTGTCTTTGGTGTGCCATGTAATTGAGAAATTTCCCTCATATAAACATCAGCAATGTACGTTTCCTTGTGAGTGATTTTAACTGGAATAAAATGGGCAGCTTTAGTAAGCTTATCCACCACTACCATGATAAAATAATGTTGCTTGTTTGTTCTGGGAAGTTTAGTGATGAAATCTGTGGTTAGAACTTCTCATTTCCACTCAGGAATGGATAATGGTTGTAGAAAACCAACTATGTGTCTATGCTCATCCTTTACCTTTTGACATTCGAGACATTTGGCAATAAAATCAACAACCTCTTTCTTCATGCTTGGCCAATAATATTGGTTTTTGAAAGCTGCAATAGTTTTCTGATATCCTGGGTGCCTAGCATAAGGTACATTATGCATTTCTACCAATATCCTATTTTTCAATTCCTGGGAATTTGGTACATAAATTATGCCCCTGTACATGAGAATTTCATCATTATCTATCTTGTACTCTTCAATTTTCTACTGCAAATTACCTTGTTGTATTTTTGCCATCAATTCTTTGTATTGCAAATATGATTTGGCAACCTCTGTAATTCTGTCTTTCAAATCTTATTGGTACATGCTAACGGTTGTAGCATGCAATTCATGCACTCTTCTGCTGAGTGCATCAGCCACTTTGTTCTCCTTCCCCTTGATATGCTTTATATCAAAGTCATATTCACTGATAAATTCTAACCATCTGCTTTGCCTAGAATTTAGAGTTGGCTGATCAAATAAATATTTCATACCATTATGGTATGTCCTCAGTTCAAACCTTTTTCCCATGAAGTAGAGTCTCCATTTCCTCAAGGCATGTACTATGGATGCCAACTCCAAATCATGAGTGGCATAGTGTCTTTCATGTTCCTTCAACTTCATTGATTCATAACATATGACAAACCCATTTTGAGTAAGGAATCCACTAAGTCCTTCTTTACATGCATCTTTGCATACAATGAAGTCTTCATTTGGGTCTACAATCCTTAGTATTGGAGCACTTGTCAATAATTGTTTCAAGTGTTGGAAACTCTTTTCACAATCCAATGTCCATTTAAACTTCACACCCTTTCTTTGCAACGAAGTGATTGGGTGTGCAATCTTTAAGAATCCTTCAATAAATATTTTGTAGTAGCTTGATGATCTAACCTCTGTCACATTCTTTGGAACTGACCATTCTCTAATGGCTTCTATCTTCTCAGGATCCACTCCTGTCCCATCCTTTGAAATAATATGCCCCAAATAATGAATTTGTTTCTGATAAAATGAGCACTTGCTCAATTTGGCATACAACTGATGCTCCCTTAATACTTGCAACACCATTCTCAAATGATGTTCATGATCTTCTTCTGACTTGGAATATATAAGAATTTCATCCAAAAATACAATAACAAACTTGTCTAAATATTCTAGGAAAACACCATTCATTAAGTACATGAAAACAATTGGTGCATTTGACAACCCAAATGGCACCACTGTGAACTCATAATGACCATACCTTGTCCTGAAGGCGGTCTTGCTAATATCTTCCTCTTTAATCCTTACTTGATGTATCTTGTCTTGAGATCTATCTTTGAAAAGATCTTTGCATCCTTCAATTGATCAAAAAGATCATCAATCATTGGCAGAGGATACTTGTTCTTAACAGTCACTTTATTCAACTGTCTGAAATCAATGCACAATCTTAATGTTCCATATTTCTTCTTCACAAACAAGATTGGGGAACCCCAATGTGACACACTTGGGCATATATACTCCTTCCTCAGAAGTTCTTCAAGTTGCATTTGCATCTCCTTCAACTCTGGTGTACTCATTCTATAAGGAGTCTTTGACACTGGAGCTCCTACAAGCATTAAATTTATAGAGAAATCAATATCTCTCTTTGGGGGTAGTCCTGGTACCTCCTTGAACACATCTTAAAATTCTTCCAAGACTGCATGATCTTCCAAATTTGACACCTTATCTTTAGGTGTCTCTTATATGTGCTGCAAATATTTGACACCCTTTTTTGTAACATTTCTTCAGTTGTTATGCTGAAATCTCTCTGATGGTTACTACCCTAGGAATCCCCTACACTTTCCTTAGTTTCCCTTACTCATCCAAGCAAGTAAATGCTTTGTTATGACAGTCTAAGAGAGCATGATGTTGGTCCAACCAATCCATCCCAATTAGACAGTCATAGGAACCTAAAGGCAAGATGTTCAAATCTGCCTTGGTGTTCAGTCCATTCATGTCCATAAGGCATGACTTAACCATCTCATTAACTTTTCTTTTGGCTCATGTAGCTAGTTGCACCAACCAAGATTTTCCATGCTTGTTTTTTGGAAAATGTTAACTTTCTACCAGCTTAGGATCTATATAACTATGACTATCTCATGAATCAATTAAAATAACAATGGTTTGGTTGTTAATCATACCTTCCACTTCAATCATATGTGACTGATACTTTGCTTGCTTGTTGTTCAGGGCTACATATATCCTTGGCACATTTATGCCCATTTCCTCCACTGTTTCATCTTGTTGTAGATTGTGAACAGTTCTCACTTTTTCACCTCTGCGAGGACAATCTCTGAACATATGATCTCCTTTACAACCCCAACATTGAATAGTTGGTTGCCTTGGCCTTTGACCCCCTACCTAAATTGTTATGGTTTCTCTAGAAGTTGGTTGACCCTAAGTATTATTTCTGAAGAATGGTGGCTTAGCTCCCTTCTTCCTCTAATCCATCTTGAATTTATTTTTGTCTTCCCAATATTTTTGGAAAGTTGGCCTTGATTTTTGTTGATCATATAGGCATTTAGCTCGTCTTATGGTCTCCTCCAATGTCTTGGGATCATCATACTGTATTTTGTCACTGATGAATGATGGTAATCCACTCAAATACCTCTGAATCTTAATTGTCTCATCCTTGATGAAAGAGACATACTTCAACATTTCTAAAAACCTTCTTTCATATTCATATATTGTCATACTCCCAAGCTTGAGTTCAAATAACTCTTTCATTTTCTTGTCATAATATCTCTTAGTCAAGCATTTCTTCTCAAAATAATTCTTGAATTCTCTCCAAGTAACACTTTTCTCTTTAATGTGTTGCACCTGTACAAGCTTATCCCACCACATGGATGTTTTTTCCTTGAGTTGATAGATAGAAATTCTACCCTCTACATGAGAAGAATAATTATGTAATTGGAAATACTTTCTTATGCCTAACAGCCATGTCTCTACATCTCCATCCTTCTTCTGGTCACCATCAAATGTAGGAGGTTTGATTTTGTTCATTTCTCCTCGTAGATCATCCACCCCAGACCTCTTATGCTTCCTGACAGGGGATGGACTTGAGGTGCTATGTTCCCTCTTATTGGAATTCCTTGGGGAGTGATGGTTATGTCTTCTAACACGTCTTTCTCTTCTTTTCTCATTAGGATACCTATGACTTCCTGATTTTCTTGAGCCACTCTCCTTGTCCAATTTTTTTTCTATTCTGTTCAAGCTCTCCAATAACTTCATGTTGAAGTCATATTGTTTCTCCTTGTCTCTCATAAGCCTTTCATTATCGTCTTTATGGCTTTGAACATCCTTCTGCAAATTTTTAATGGTGTATGTCATATTCACGTTTTCATTCCTTTCATCTCCATGTCCATTGGAGTTTGTTCCTTCAATGCCCAAATGGACATCCATCTCTCTAACATCATCCTCCTCAATGTAATTCCCCTGTGCTTCTTCCAATACTATGGAATTTGTGCTAATTCTGATATGATTTAGTTGTTGTTAATTCTGCAAAATGTGCAGCCAACAAAACTATATCAGGCTAACTGTTTCAACAATTTCATGAAAAAATATGAACCATTTTGGTCAAGTGAAATATCAGAATTCTTCTTTCTAATTTCCTAAAAAATTGAGTGCCCAGATCGATTTTTTGAGTGGATATTTAGATTCCATTGTCCAAGACCTTTCCAACACCTGCTCCCATGCTCAATTCTGAGTCTTGAACATAAAGTTATGGTTATTAGAAATTCGCCCATTAACTTTTTTGTTCAATTTTCAACTTGGCACAACTCTGCATTGTAAATATGCAATTTCACACCTACTCCATTGGAATTTTCATAAGAGATCAATTGGGTTTCCTCATATATTTATTATAGATACTTTTTCCAAGTTTCACCTCATTCTAGGTTCTGGGTTGCTAGTTACAGCCTCTTGAAGTTCTAGGCCGAAATACCAGATTGTAACTGATATGCTACAAGTGCATTCTTTTCCATTTTTAACATGCCCAGAAATTTAATTGAGCTCTGGGATTGTTTTCTATGGTTCAATAGATTTCCATTGAATGAATCTGAGCCTCAATCTGATCCCATAGCAGAAAGTTATGGCTCTTGGAAGTTAGATGGGTCTTAAAATTTACCTCCATCGTTGGTGTCGTAACTTTATCATAAAAGCTTCATTTGACGAGCAGTTTACACCATTAGAAATCTCTCTTCAAGCTCTTTTTTTTGAGCTACACCTCTGACTCGTGGTTTTTGAGTTGCTAAAAACACTCTTAAGGCCTTCAAAAACGCGTTGCAAAAAGATGACGTTCAAATAGTATAAAACATTCGTAGAAAATTGTTGGTTTTCTGTTGTTGTTCACCCTCAAAATGATTTCGTGCACACATATTTCAACCCGTGAACCCATATTCACCATGCATAACAACAACACAAGGTAAATCGTGCTTCACACACTTTAAAACCACTGTGTATCAGTTCTCTATCTCGCTAATAACTTGCGCGCACTACTTTTATGTCGCGCCCCAATATCCACCGCGTGCAGTTTTGGTTCTTGCACTATTACTTGTTGCATGCAGTTTTTGTATCGTGCGCTAATATTCTGCATGCACTTCACTCTACGTGTTGCACCATGCCAAATTTTAGTACACCCCACCACGCACCAATACTTTGCACGCACCATTAACAAAACTGTCGCGTGACAACATATACCCACATTGCGCGCGCACCAACCAAACTCCTATGCACTTTGCCAATACTGCGCACACCTCACGCACCATTATTATGTGTGTGTGCACAATGCGCACCTTCTTATGCGTGTGCACAATGCGCAATGCTAAATTTAGTGCGCGCACCCACACACCAATATTTTCCAACGCAATTCCAAAATTTAGCGCGCGCACCAGCACTACAACATTTTTTTGCGTGACACCCAATTTTTACATATCATAAGCCTTTTACTAAACATCCTGTATTTTTAATGTGCCCTCCTGTGCACATTCATTTGTATGCCCAACAATTCCTCGTGAATTCCGCTACAGAAAGTGGGGCTTTTGCTTAACTTTTTTCCATTTCTTCCATAGACATTCTGCAACTACAAAATTCGTTCAATTTCACCCTGATAACACCCAATCAAACTCTGCAACAACGAATTGTTGTGGGTTGACTTTTCTAGAATGAATTTTTCTCAAAATCAATTCACAAATTGAGAATTTTAATTACTAAATTCAATCCATCTTTCATGGCTTCACTGTAACTTCAAATTCGACCAATTACAGGTCTGAACTTGCTAGAACAGATATTAAACCAGTAATATCTCACCACATGGTCGAATTTATCACTTTTACCATTAATTTAACAATCGAAATTGGGGCTTTTTCCCAATTTTTGTACCATATTGTAGCTGGATGCTCTGTAACTCGAATTTTGGCCACTTCGAAATAAATCCACTATGAAATTTTGCTTCAACAGAACTTTTCCAGCCGATCCAGGCTCAATGTTGAAAACAGAAGCTCTGATACCATGTTGTAACATCCCCGACCACCCATGTTGGGCCATTCTTCGCCAGATAACACTTTTTTTCTCTCTGCATAACATACTATAACATACCCAGCATCCAACTGAGCTATGCCACATAAAAATTTTGAACTGCATGCAATTAAAACATATGCACACAAAACTCTTGCAAAATCTTTACATATAAAATGCAAAAAGACAAATACATTATGTAATGCATAGTTTTATACTGAAATAACGGTAACCATATACATGCAGCATATACAGGAAATACCCATAAACATACAAATGGTTATAATCATGCATAGGATAAACCCATAAAAATAAACTCGTAAATAACAATGCAGCATGTAAATTTATCACATAATTGACACTTATCTTTGTAATAATATCACCAACTGCGTGTAGACTTCCACGAACCTCCCAATGTTAGACCACACTGCTCATCACTCTCAACAATGGATCACCCCCAAGCTGGGACTAAACTCCACCCAGGTAAAGGGATTCCTAACTAGGCTAAAGGCTCATGGACAACAAGAAAGACTTCATCCAGGTGCTCACTCAACTAATAGCCTACAGTCCCTCATGCCCCACATGCCTGTCCCACCCTAGGAAGTGTGCCCCTTCTCTGCTCAACAGTCCCTCGGTTGCCCCACTTCCCTTCCAGGGCTTCAACAACATGCCAGACAGAAAGTCTCAGAGCCCTGCAGTTGTAGTTTAGCACCTTCAGGAAATCAATTCCCCAACAATTCTCTCATCCAGAGAGAAATTGGTCATGGGCCTGACAACTCACCTCTTCAATATCCCACGGGCATGAAAACCCACTTCTTCAGTTCAGCACCCAAGCTAACAGCTACACAAACAGATATGACTCTGGATATAGGTTCATGTACAGTGAAAGGAAGGTATGGAGGTCAACTGCCCGAGTGAATGGTCTTGGTATGGCTGAATGGATGACTTAATACTAGAAGGAATGATGGTCAGAATGATGGAAGGAGGTGTGAAAATGAAATAAGTCCCAACAATATGTATGCATGTCCCCAACTTGACACTTGTCATGTCGGGAGTTACTTTGGCCCACTTGTCCCCAACTTTGGAACTTAGGATAAAATAATTATCCATACTTTATGTTTTAAGAAATATTAATATAATATTCCTCTTTGTCTTAAGCTCCCTAGCTTAGCCCCTTTTCCTTAACTTTTAGCCCCTCTCTTTCCCTAACTAGGGGAGTTTAGTCCCACATCTCTTTTATCGTGGTCAATCTGCGCGCAACAATGTATTTTATATTAATTATGAGACATATACAAAAACAGGTGCACTAGCCTTTAACATCTAGGCTCTCTGGCCTAATCAAAACATAAGCATCCTAACTTATAATAACTAGCTCACCAGCCTATAAAACATAGCATATACACAAAGGATCATTGGCCTCACAATTGCGCACACTTAAGATGTTGTGCACGATATCCTAGAATGTGCACACTTCATCATTTCATTTTGCAGTACATGCACGCACTATGCCCTAAAAGGGTCATACAAAATGATGTCAAACAACTCACCAGCTTAAGTACATTTTCATTTACATTTACAATTGGGTTCGGCCTTAGGGATATTACAATTTGTGCTCTCGCAGACACTATAGTACCAAGCACAAGTGCTCGTCATGCTCCTCCATCGTCGGAGAGTGAATCAAAATATTGTCAATGAATACTTGGATGAACTTGTCCAACTACTCGCAGAACACCCCGTTCATCAAACTCATAAATACCCCTGGGGCATTTGTCAATCCAAATGGTAAAACAATAAACTTGTAATGACCAAACCTCGTCTTAAAGGTGGTCTTAGGGACATCATCGTCCTTGATCCGTAACTGGTGATACCCTAATCGCAAATCGATCTTTGAAAACACCATAGCACCCTTCATTTGATTGAACAAATCGCCAATCCTCGGCAACAGATATTGATTCTTGATCGTTGCCTTGTTCAATTGATAGTAGTTAATGCAGAGTCTCCATGATCCATTCTTCTTTTGTAGTAAAATAACAGGCACACCCCACAGTGACACACTCAGACATATAAGTCCTAGGTGTAGCAACTCTTGTAACTTTGGGGTCGACATTTGATAAGGCATTCTTGCTATCAGTTCAATATCTGGTTTTAGGTCTATGGTAAATTCCAATTCCTTCTCCGGCGGAATCCCAGGTAACTCCTCCGGGAAGACATCCACCAAATCTCTCACCATAGGAAGGTGTTCTAGGCCTTTTGCTAATCCCTTCTCGTTTAATGCAAGGATCGCATAAAGCTTACATCCGTTGTGCATGCTCTTCTGTAACTGCAAGGAAGAGATAAACCTCAGGGAAAATCCCTGGTTCTGACCTACAATCACACGTCTTTGTCCCTCGTCATCGACCAAGCTCAACCATTTCATCTTACAATTGCGTATTGCCTCATGTGATTCCAACCAGTCCATATCGATCACAACGTCATGAGATCCTAATATCATGACGTACATATTGGCCTTGGTGACAAACTCTCCCAGGTTAAGGGTACAACCCGTAACCTTTCCTCCAACCTTTTGTTTGGCTCTCGAATCCATCTCTACAAAGCCAAACTTGTCTTGTTCAACAACCTTTACCTTAATCCTTTTTAGCATTGCACCATAAATGGAACTCTCGATAGCACTGAGATCTATCAAAATAATAAGGGTCTAGTCAGTGATGGTACCTAACGTCTCGAGCACAGTCAACTGGTCCTTTTCTTGATGGTTATTCATAGTGACATGAATCCGATGGGCCTTGCCCAAATCTCCCACAGTAGTGGGTCCGGCTAATCCAGATGCTCTAGTCCTCTCCACTAGGTAGTCACACTGGCAGTGTGGCTCCCCACAAGTTCAACACCCCTTCTTCAATCCAATACTCTCGGTACCCGAAGTAGAAGATGGCGGCCCATGGGCCTAGAATCCTGGTTTGTTCTGTTGAACAGGCCTAAATTGTTGTTGTTGCGGTCGATGTTGTTGTTGATGCTGTGGTCCTCGGTAAGGAGTCTGTTTTTGTGGCGCTGGTCCCCAAGGTGTAGTGAAAGTGGATCCTCTCTAGAAGCCATGATATCTTGGGGCCTGTCTAGCTGGTGTTTGATGTTGCTGCGTGCCGAATGAAACTTGCCCTACTGGTCTCACTGGGGTCCTACTCCAACCCTCATTGATAAGCTCCTCCTCAACTATGAGGGCCTTTTGGATGACATCATGCAAGGTCCAAGGCATCATAATCCTAACCTTTGCACGTATGTTGGCATTAAGGACAAACAAGAATCTGTTGAACTTAAGTTTGTCGGTATTAAGGTGTGGAGCATATTGAAGCAACTCCATAAAATGGGCCTCTTACTCGGGCACCGTACAATCGCCCTGTTGTAAGGAGTTGAACTTGTTGAGCTGATGCTCAATGAATTCCTCTGATAGGTACCTCTCTCAGAACCGTTCCTCGAATAGTTCCCATGATTCATATTCAATGACCATGTTCAATTGTGGCAGGAGCGTCTTCCACCAAAGAAGAGTTATCCCCTTGAATTGAAAGACCGTCATGCAGACTTTCATGTTGGAGGTATAGTCGTGAAGTGCAAATCACAATGCCATATTATCCAACCATGCCTCGATGGTTGTGTCGTCTGGGGAAACAAATAACTCAGGAAATTTGACCTTCTCGAGTTCACGGTGAATGCTACCAGTACCAATCGGAGTGCATGGTGGACCCTTAGGGGGTGTCGATGCCATAGACTCATCTCTGTCCAAATGACTGATCAGTGCCTTAGACATGCACTGAAAGGACCTCATCAGCCCAACCACATCACCCACCGCTATCTTCTCCTACCTGAAAACATGTTCGTCTCCCTGGGGGTTAGACCCCTCAGGCATGGGTGTTACTGGAGGCATTGTGCCTCCTCCTCTAGCATCCTGTCATTTGCCTCCGCAACATCCTCTAACCATGATTACCTACACAAATAAAATTCAACTTAATTAACAACATTATAATCCAATAGCATATCAATTAAATCTGAAGTGTTCCCAAGTCGTGGGTTGAACACGCTTTGATACCATATGTAATGACCCCATCGTTACGACTACAAGAAAAGCAAAAAGTGCAGAATAATTTTTTTTTTGTTTTGTTTTTTTAATCAAGATGACAACCATGATTACAGCTAAATAACATGTCTAATGATGAGCACCATGCTCACAGAATAAGAAACAGATAACTATGAATCCACGCACTAGCATAAGAGCAACTAGGTGAAACATGTGTAAAACAACAAAGAGAAATGATTGCTTGCCCAACACAAATATTACCATGCCTACAAGCTAAGGGACAACATCCCCATCCTGACACAATGGCCTCAACTGCCAGTTAACTAGAACCTCAATGGCGTGCAACCAAATGCATGAATTCGTTCATCCTAAGCACCAATATTAAACTTACAATGATCAATAACACCCACACGGAAAACACAGACCTCGGCCAAGTTATCCTTCTCCTCTATCCCTTAGGGCGCAGAATGATCCCCTCATCAGGAATCATGTCATTCCCAGGTGATAGGCACAACTATAACCCTAGCACTACATAACCTATCTGGACTAAGGACTCTAGATGAATCCAACGCACTAGGAGTCGAGTTATTGACAAGAAGACTATTGATCCAGGCATGCAATCGACAAGTCAACGAGATAGCCATGACATTCATACAAAACAATAATTTCTTGCGCAAACAAAAAAATCTGGTCGATCAAATAATTAATAGGAAAACAAATATCGTTGCAGCTATAATACCAACCCCAAATTAGATAAATATATATCGCCTCCCTTAGAACTGAAACCACTATCTTGTAGAACTGAAAAATATAAGAGTTTGTTGTCTTAACTTGCTAAGTAAAACTGAACCGAGTTGCTATCTTATCAATCTACTATCATTTAAAACTAGAATTGTAAGCCAAAGGTTTTGGTGCAACTGAACACCAAATTATTCACATAAAATAATAATTCGTTTAAAAAGTTGTACATCACAATGCTACCGCTGCAGTTCAATAATAAAGATAACAACAATTTACATAATAAAGGTAACAACAATATAAATATTAAGGGTAACAACAATTTCTATACAAGAGTATGATGGCATTGTGCAACAAATTCGTTGTCTAGTAAGCACTCTCTAGTAACTAAGTCTTTGTCTACTTTAATTCATAACACCCTTGTCTGTCATTTTAGTAATGCATGGTTAAAAGTAACACTAGCTATCAAATAGTATTGTTGTCTATCCAGTGTTTGCCTGTGGTCTAATGAATAGTATAATTGTTTCAAGTTGTCTAATAAATGCACGAAGATGTTGTCAATAGTTGTCATAAAATATTTCACAGGGCTCCCACATATATAATTTCATTACCATAAATCAATAAAACTATAACTGACATACTGTGCAAAACAATAGAGGCGACAATGAAACTCTCACAGGTGTAACTGTGCCCAATGACTTGGGAGGGATCAATTAACCAACGCGTCATCACACGTGGACATCCATTGGAATTTATTACCAAACAACAAAAGAAAACAACCCATACATATGGAATTTACCAGGATGGAAATTATCAACTAAAAAAATGCAACTGAATTATATCGTTATCATCTCTGCTAGAAATCAAAACTAAAATGCAGACACATTTATATATATCGTCATTCATTTTGTCGGGATATCAAACAAAAATGCAGATACATTTATCTATATCATCCTTCATTCTGTCAGGATATCAAACAAAACGCAGACATGGATATTTCATTTTCAGCCTTATTGGGATATCAAACTTAAAATGCAGACATAGATATTCTATTTCTGACCTTACCAAGATATCAAACTTAAAACACAGGCATATAAAAATATAAATCGAACTATTATCGCAGCCTTAACACGCAGGCATATAAATTCAAAATTGTAATAATGCAGACAGACATATATGTATCCTTATCAATAATGAGTAGCTCGTTGTCCTTCAATGTATTTTGCAGTCAGTTATATAAATATGTTGTTCAACATATCCACATTAATATATCTGTAATTTATATGAAAAAACATATTATAAGCAAACTGTCCTGTTCAAATTACCATAGTTCTATTGCACTCAACGGGGTAATGAAAATTGCAGTTCTATTGTTGTGTTTGTTAGTAAAAATAGAAATCCAAACCAGTAAAAAAAAAACACCTCGAAATTGCACTAAACAAGGTAATGATTGCGGTAAAAAAAAAAGGAAAGATTGCAGAGTATCCCAAGTATAAAAAAATGTGTGAAGTAAAGAGATGAATTTGTTGTGCAAGCGAACCAATTCGCAGTAAAAAATAATAAACCTCTACCATTACTCAGGAGAGAAAAATGCTACCATATACAGTGAAAACGCCAAGTAAAGCTGCAGGGTAAATTTGCCATTGAGAAGTGAGAAAAACACAGAGTATAATCGCCAAGGAGTGTATTAAACACAGAGCTAACTATCCAGGAATATATTAAAAACGCAGAGTAAAAAAATTTGTGGATGGGTGTGTTGAAGTGCAGAGAATAAATGCATGCCAGATGTATGAAAGCGCAGGGCAAAAATTGCTCTTAAAACATATTAAAATGCATAGGAAAGTCATTGGCCAAATGGTTCAGAATGCAAGGTAAATTCGCCTTAAAACACAATGAAATTGTAGAGGAAAATTACAGTCAAGGTATTAAATTACAGAGCGAAAATTCACCAGTTTGTAAGGAATAAAATTTCACAGTAAAAAGATAAGTAATTCGTCCATCAAGACGTAGGGAAAACATAGAGTTAAAAATTAGGGGATAGGAATGAAAACAATGGCAGAATTACTCAACAGAAGAAGGCACAATGACCATCACTCAACCAAGAACAATCAACAGGGGTAGATGATTGGGAAAACACATCTGTAACGGCCCTCCGGGCCAAGAAAATCTACTCAGTCAACTGGTGAAAAAAAAAAATTGTGACAGTGTGTGCGCGTGTGTAGAAGAAACATCCCCCTAGACTCTATGTCAACCTTGAACCAACAGGACGCAACTAAGACGGACACAATCAAGACGACCCGACATGGCATCACAACGACAAGAAGCAACGCCCCGAACTGGAGACGAGCAACAAAGGCTATAGGCAGAGACAGATACCAGGGTTAAGCACAGTACGGTCACGGCATGAATGAATCCGTCAGTAGAGTCGCAGTAGTGGAACTGTGCCTTTAAACAACCCGAGACTACTGATACGGCTCAGAATGTGTCGCAAGAGTGGAACTATGCCTTTAAACAGCCCGAGACTCTTAATACGGCACCGGATCCCTTCCCGGATTACACACAGACAAAAA